>CABFVX010000492.1:144874-164450 GCA_902151425.1 Timema shepardi | reverse complement strand
ATTTACAATCCTCTTTATAATGAGCCTAAAAACACGGAAACAAAGGGGAGGGGTTTTCACTTCCAACTCAGTTACGCTCAAATAGTCCATTACGTCATTCTGACACAACTTCGTAGGTTTTCCCAGCCGCTGATTGGACGCGTCGTTGTCGCTCTGCAGTATTCCCTTTCTCGGCCAATGTGCAAGCTTGAAAGTTCGGCGTGGCATTTTCATATCCCTCCGCCAGACGGCAAACCAGGGTTAGTTGATTTGGCAGAGGGGGGTCAAGTAAACATTGGCTAGTTTATTTCCAATGTTCGGGCTGAGTAGATCGTTGAGCACGTTCTCCGAGATGTTGTTGCCCAACTCTTGTTTATTGGTGCGTTTGACTCGCCAGCGACGTAGCCAGGGGATCTGGACGAAGGTACGTTTTGAACAGTTATTTAACTACACTGTTTATAATGGATTTTTCTGAATGCTGGCTATGAGTAATTGTTGGGGCAAGATAGGGCTATAATAGAGAAGAATACTATTATAGGATTCTTGGAGGTTATTTCTGGGGGTGGGTAGTATGTATCTTGGCAATTTTATTAGTGATATTAGGTTAGGTGGGGAGTAATTGTGCAATACGAAGCATTGTATTGTTACAAATATTTCAGTCCTTACACATGATGTAAGATTTTTTTTTTTCTTACTGAAATGTAGTGTCCTTAACTTATGAACACATCGGGGTGGTTATTTAAATAAATAAATTTAATATTGATGATTTTAAATTCATTTTCCAGTGTAACGGATGTTACATGTGTTCCAAAAATACACATTTTTGTTTATTTTCAACTAATGTTTATCTATTTTTAATCTTAAGTGTAATTTATGGACTAACTTGTACATTTAGATTATGGAACCAGAGAACTTATTGTAAAAACAAGCAAAAATAGTATGATTCATATGTAAGAAAGAAATAATAGGCTAAATTATATACTTTATTTAAGGAAAATGTTAAGTTTCCACTGGAAAGCAAATAGCTTTAAACTATAAACTTGATCAAACAACAAACTATCAATTTTATACCTAAACTACATTTAAATTCAGTTCAAACAAACTATTTTTCTTTAACGTCTACTGCAGCTGGGAACTCTTATACCATGTGTCATTTCACTATCTTCAGTTTTGGTGCCATCACAATTTGTTAAACTTTTGTGCAGTGGATATATTTCTCATCAATTTAGAAAAATTTGTTGTTTTTTCTCCACTGTTTCAAAAACCCAACCCTAACTTCGTTATTTCCACACACTGTCTAACAGACACCAGCATAATTGTAGAAAATTGGTTTGTTTTCAACAAGAAACGTAACCAGAACATAGGCCCCTGGATTTATACCTGAAGGCATTGGACACGTTTTAATGGCCGAGCTGAATTATTGTTCGATTAATTGGACAACATTTATAAATTTAAGATTTTTCTATTCACTTATTTACAAAAAATGTAGAATATATTATAAATAGAGTGTACAACCAAAAGAGATTTAAAGTATTTAACATATTTATTTATTAATTATAATTGTTGTAAAGCTAGTAATAGTAAATCAGGAAAAAATAAATGTAGGAACAGAATGACAGGCTGGTCTTTCTGACAATCTTCGGTTTATTGAAAACCTGGCGTGCATGAAGAGATCATAACTAAACACATAAAACTGTAAAAAGTATTGGTGTTAGAAGAATGAATCTTATATCAAAATAAAATTCAGTTCATGATGATCATTTTGTACACTTATACTACCCCCATGAATCTCAATTAGGAAAAAACTTTTACACAGAGTGAAAATAGGTCTCCACTAAAAACCTCATTATAGTTCTTCCATTAGAAGACAATTTTTTAAAAGCAAACCAATTCTAAAAAAAACTACTGTGGTTGTACAAGTATTTGATGATAAATGGTGAGTTATGTTTTAGGATTTCTGAGTATTTGATCGTGGTAAACATGATGCCTCTCAGATTTTCCCTGCAAGAAATTACAAAGTCAGCACTATTAACACCACCAATACTGGTGCACATAGCCTATAATAGAGGAGTATGTCTAGGCTACTAAATACATGAAACTAATGTGCCATGAGACGAAAGTAGGCGGGGAATAAAGAATAGCAAGTAGAAGAGTCTTTCATTTTCTCTTTTTTGTAGTATTAGACTTGTTTTTCAAAATAAATACTTTAAATACATTTTAGGTTTAGCCCTAAGATTTATTATTAAAGATCTTGAATGAAAATACTTCCTTTTGGGTGTCAATAGTACATTTACTAAAATAAATTTATGTTCCTAGCAATGATCTAAGGTAAAATTTTTCAAAACCCCTCTTGATGTATTATTTTGAAAAAGGTACAAATTGTGTTGTGTGCTACATTTTGGTTACCATACATTATAATTCAAGGATATTTGTGAAGAGTTGTATTACATAGTTTGGCCACAAATAACAAATTTTCATTGCGTATTTTCTTAAGAGTTTAATAAAGGCCTACTTAAAAATTTTTAAATGTATTGTTGTCTAAGCTTTATTTGAGAATTTCTGCCATAAAATTTACAAATTCATGCTTTGGTGTTATCTATTTGTACTTATATGTATTGCAGTTTATGAAAAGAAGCAAGGAAAAGGCATTGCAACAGAAAGAAGCAGATGATGGCTTTGGCTTTTTTTCTGATGTCATCACAGAAGAGATGAAACAGGGCTCGTGAGTAGCATATATAATAGTTTAGTCTTTTATGGAAATGTATTATCTTGTTTTCACTAGAAATCCATTAGAATTATTTTCTCTAGTGGACACATAAAAGTGGGTTTGTTTGATTAGTGGCCATGTTGTTTCAAGGGTTCGAGAATATGTCTCGACACTGTGACAGCTTACAGAAGTACTGATACCAGGTCACAAAGCCATGCTTCTTACTGTAAAGTAGGCAAAAGGGTTTGAAATAGTTTGATGTGGATAAGTATGCATAGAACAAAAAGAAAACTCCATGTTGTGAGCTTCCCGCAAACAAGCTAGATATCGGCTGAATAACCACTGTCGTTAATGATGATACTGCCAACATTTGCAGATAAAGGGTGTCATATGGTCAGCATGAGCCCTCCAGCTCTCAATCTCAGTTTTCTGAGCCTGACCTGTCACTTATTTATTCAAGTAGCTCATTTGTCTCCATAAGGCTGAGTTTGATCCCGTTCAAGACCCACTACTTCACAGATAAATCTTGGAAGCGCCGAGGATTGAACCTGAAACATCTGGATCTATAGCCAGGAACTCTGACCACAAGACCACAGAGGTGGTGATGCTTAGAATAAAGCCCATTGAATCTCTGAAAGACACCTTCATGTTGGCATATTGTGCAGATTGGCAGAGTCTAAACCTCTTTGCTGTGCTGGCCACTCTATTTAAGGGTTGCTAACTCCTCTCCACCTTGGCCCAAGATGAGTGTGGGAGAGTTTCCCCAAGCTATACATTGAAAGTAAGGTCAAGCATCTGTTAAAGGGCTGATAGTCTACTATTCTAGAGGATGCACCAGCGATAGGCTAAGGAAATCCTTAGTAAAAGGTGTTTGTTTCCTGCCATAAGCACTAAATGTTTTTCCAACTATGCCATTAGGTGGTTTATCCTTAATATAAAAAACCTTAGGCCAAAGTCAAGGGGGTTAAGTGGGATTGACCCGATGAGCAGAAATGTGAGTAGTTGAGCAGAAAGTCTATCATGCATCTACAATAACATAAGAATAACAGTCTAAAAAATACAAACACAATTTTTCTATGTCAACTCTGATAAAATTATACTACATTACTTGTATTATTTTAGAGTTATTGATACTATCTTTAAAAAGTGACAGCTCCAGAAGACCACATTACTTTATGTAGTAGCATCCTACTGGATTGCCAGTGCTGAGAAATCAAGATTCAAACCCTGGTAAGGTGTACTTAGAGAGACTGTATATCCTAAATGGTTTAACAAAAATGTAGGTACATTTCTTTTAAAATTGTACTTTGCTCATTTCTATTTTATTCATGTATTTCATGTATGTATATACAACCCGAAGAGGTATTAATACACAGTGATATACATAAACAATTAACTTTAGTATCAGATACAGTAGACCTACTGTCCTTACCATGTTTCCACTAAAAGAATTTGGGCCTGAATTTGTAAAATAATGTTACAGAAACAAGTTCATCATAGAACCTAGTTTTGTCCCATGTGAAGATTTGATTGTGGGAAGACTCTCTTTCCAAGGGATGAATCCTGTCATTGAGAGGATAATGCAAGAAGAAGAGGACGCAAAGAGGAAGAAAGTTGTCCAAAAAGTAGAAGCAGATGTATCAGACAACGAAATGGCTCACCGCTACAGCACATTAGTAGGAACGATTGGCCGCAAGTATAATACGAAGCGGGGCCACACTAGGGAACAAATACACAAAGGGGAGAGCAGGTCAAGTGCTCCTAAGCAAAAGAAATTAAAATTTTTAAAACCACAAGTTGATTAATAGAATAATACAATGCTGTGATTTAAAAATTGACATTTTGATTTTACTTGTCACACAAATTGCAATAGGTTGTTTTACACTTAAGTAAACTTTTGTAAAATCAGGGTGTCCAGCGAACTGTAAAACCTGTGATACAGAAAAAAAATAGTTAGGGAATTTGCTTGGGCAGGAAAAAGTCATGGAGGTCTCAGGGAATTTGATCAAATTTCTGGAATTTTCACATATTCACTAAAAGAATACACAACTTTTATGTACACTAGTCAAAATAACGTTTTTATTCCCGTTAATACCTACCTCATCGTGAATCTCTTTTAGCACAGTTGCCCCTGTTGAGTAAACTAATCTTTATTCCCAAAGTCATCATATGATTTTCATATAAACTTTTTTTATCCCTCTTCTGCTTATTTTGCGAGTTGAGTCATGGCTATGCGTATGTGCGATAATTTGATTATGTTATAGGAAGAAGAAACTATAAAAGAATGTGTTTTGCAACAGTTTTAAACTGAACTTGTGTAAGGCAATCTTTTAATGTCTCAATATGTTCTTACTGAAATCTAAATTAGATTGCACTACCCAATGGCCTATTGCTTTAGGCTGAAATCCTTTAACTCCTTCATAGAGGGACACAATTTCAGAATGTGTGTATGTCTAAAAATACTAATTGCATTAAGTGGTGATCTTAATAAAGTAATGTTTGTAATATATAGTGTTTCAAAAATTTGGAAATTGGATCCATAAAACCTGGGAAAGTCAGGCGGTTTTAAAAGAAAAGATAGTTTGGCTGGACACTCTGAAAATATAAGTTTAATTATTTTATTTATTTAAAATTGAAGTAATGAAACATATGTTTGGTATTGCTTTTACTTTTCATCCTTACTGTTTCCAACCTATGGTTTGGGTCAGTTTTGTTATTGCTGTATTTGTAATAAAATGCTTGTATATTTGATACACACCTCACATGAGTTTTTATTTGTTAAACTATGCATACTTATGTTGCTCTACTTGTTTGGCCTAAATTTGGTACAGTTACAAAAGCCACTATGTTAAAGATTTTACACCACGAAATCACACTTTTTAAGGCACTTTTAATGTCATGACGACATTCCAACAACATTATTCAAACTACTTGATCACGTCAGTCTGGTACAGTGTTTCACAAGTTTTTTTCTAGTAGTGAACCACTTGATAAGCGTTAGATAGACATGCAGACCACTCATCATAATATACTACCCAACTATCCCTTGCTGAAGTGATACATTCTATTATTGCATGTGTTTATCAAGCATCAGACCTGAAAGAGGTAGGGTGTAATGAGATGGACTGGATAGATGGGCTGGCCACATACAGGGAAAACCGTGAATAATCAGAGAATTTGGCTCAAACAGGGACACTTAGGCATTATCTACATTAAATCAAAACAAAAGAAGTTCCAATATTATATTTAGTTACTCTTTTTCAATATTGTAATCAGCAATTGAGGTCAAGTAAACTAATAATCAACATTGGACACATTGTGTTGCTTTGAATATTTTCTTTACTTAACAAAGGTCAAACACTACCAGCTATTTAGTTTCTGAGCATTTTGTAGGGATGGAGAAAGATAATATGAATGAAATGTATATGCATTTTTATGGAGGGAGAATGTAAAATTGAAGATAATAACTCTTTAATTACGCCTTGAAGCAATTTGAGCCTTGATATTCCCATCACCAGGAAACTAGGAGACTGACACCCTTTTCAACATACTCATCAGTATAGGTCACAGATAAATTATATTGGTTCAATCATGTTGGCCATTGACAGTCCATCTATACTTAGTAGTTAACACTTAAATATGATCAGGGGAAAAAAATTAATATTTGTCTGGAAAAGTCTGGTAATATTAAAAGTGAATTTCTTTAGCTACCATGATAGAACTAGCTTATGTTAAGGATAGATGGAATAGTTTTTTAAATGGAGCAATGAACTTTCGAGTTCCCAATGCCATGGAATAGGTAAGTTTATCAAGCAGTAAAGAAATACTTTTACATTAGACTTTGTTTCTTATGCATATTTCGCTGGTCAAAATACATACAGATGTGACAAAATTTTGATTTATAAATATTTCGGCTATGGTCATTTTGGTACCGGCTGTTCCTTGTTACAAAATGATGTAGCTGATTTCCTAACCGTATCGGGAAAATCAAGAAATTTACCCTGGGTGTAAGTGATTTAAATAAGCAATAAGTATACAAAAAAAAGGGGCCAATGCTCCCCAACAAAATCACTATATGGTTTAAAATATGAATGTGTTAGAACATTTGCATACAAAGCTTGAAAGGATTAGTGTTAAAAATACAGTTAGAGCAGAGCATAGGGAAAAAAACATGATTTTGTGTTCTCCTGAAAAGTTGAGAAAAATTACTTATGCCTCTATTCATTTTGACCGATAATTTGACCTACATTACTACTTGTACAGATTATAGTGGAATTGGCAAACTTAGCCTGTCAATCTCATACTAGTTCCTTAGCTTTGCCACATGTATTTTTTTTCCTGTTTTATAGTCTGCAGACCACAATTTGAGAACCATTGGACCTGGACATGGCAATTGAACCTGGCTTAGTATGTAAACGGTATAACTACTGAACTATCCAAGAATCATCCCGTGCCCAGGATCATTCTTCACTCATATTTTAAGGCAGAACATGTTTTCCATTACTTTTAAAATTAATAATTGCTTAATGGCTTTGAAACATACAAAAACAGTGTAGCAACTCTATACATAATTAAAAGTAGGTAAGGAAGGAAGCCAACCTGAAAGTTTAGCTATGTTAGGCTTAAACAAGAACAAAATAAATTAAATAATTCTCAGTTTTTTTGTTTTGTTTTTTTACTTACACAGCTACACATTGTTTAGAAATTTTTGGAGATACAAAGAAAAATACATTGGGCTACATGCTTGGAAAATTTGAAAAGTAACCTACTTCTGGTTACTTTAAAATTATTTAAGCATTTAACCCACTATTTTAGTTAAAAACACACATTCAGACCAGGAAGTTAGTAAAAAAACAAGGGGAAAAAAGTGCTAACTTTTATTCTACAAATAATTAAAAAATATATGTACACACAGTTTACAATTAAAGATTTCAATTCCTTGATTTAGCACATCAACAGACAGGTAGTTCTGGTGCTAAAAATAAAACAACTTTTTAGTTTTCTATAAGTTGATGAGTTATAACTTAATATATTAATTTTATAACTTAATTATTTTTACTTATTGTTACTATATAATACACAGACTTTAAAAAAAATATACCCTAGAATATAGTTTAATAAAATCCTAAACACTAATTTAGGACATAACATTATTATAATATTATTTGTTTATCATATTATTGAGTCAAAGGCCGAGACCAGCTGAAAAATACACACACAAACACATACAAACTAATAAATTATCAAGATTAGGCACTCTTATCATGCCCCTTGTACTCGATTGTTTATTTATTTTTAGTAACCAACTTTATACAATCTACTCTCACACTACAAGATTATTTTATTAGTTTTTTACTATAAATACAAACACTATTAAATTACAAAATCACTTCACATTCTAGTTTCAGTACAATTTTCTCACATTACAATAAAATTTATTTCAAATGAATAGATTAATATTATTGTATTTTTTAAAATTTCTTGAGTTATCTTAATATTATCTTCTCAAAATATTTTGTTTATCAATATCACATGAAAGATCCTTAAATTTCTTCTCACACTTTTCCCCTTCACAGGGAAGGAAATCACCTTTTTTCATAAAATAATTTTTGGTTGATTGACTAATAAGTTATGGTATTTAAAAATTGGGGGTGAATAACAGAATTTAGAAGTTAATCACATGTATTGTTGGAGATTGTTAATGCTTGTACAACTAATTGTGTATGAATAGTAATGCTTGGGGAATATAAATGATTTATAGATTACAAATATAGTTTCATCAAATATATTAATAAATTTGAAAAATGACACCTGGACGTGAGACAGGGTTCTGGGTTTGTTTCTTGTATCCAGATGTTATTTTTCAAATTTATGAATATCATGTATTGTTAACAAAGGTCAGAAAACCATCAAATTGTGTAGTTTCTTTAAAAGGTATTATCACAAGAGAAGTGTTTAGATACTCATGACTTAGAATATGTTCTTGCATTGAAATAATACTTTAACAATACCAACATAAAATATAAGTGCCACACAATTCTAAATAAATTAACTCTTGATGGCTTATACATTTGTATTAAATGTAAATATTTCATCCTTGACTTAATTATGTATTCAACCATAAATAAGATCTCATTTTTTTTTTAAAAGAAAGAGACTAGTAATAGTAAAAACAGTTAAAAAAGTGTTGAAATCGTAAAAAACTGAGTTAAAAGTTCATAGGAGTTTACCTCAGCTCATTGTGAATAAATAGTTTTAAAAATATATATTTAAACCTTTTATTTTAATGATAAAAACACAAGACTAAGTTTGATGACTGTCAAACATGTTTGATGGTTATATCATGTTACATTTCCAATAATTACTGTGGACAATACATTGAAATTAACCTTTGGTAAGAGTAACTGTCGTTTACAAATATTTTATATATGTTTTAAACTGACAACTGGACACAAGAATCAAACTTGGGTCCTTTGGCTTAGTGTGTCAGTGACAGAGTATTGCATGCTTAGCTAAAAATCCTGGGTTCGATTACTCCATCCAGCTGTAATGCTTCAACATAAATTTAAATATACCTATTGGAAGTTTGTTAAGACTCATTTCAATTTTAAGTCCATAAATCTCATATTCAACTATTACATATATGTGTATGAAAATAAATACAAGCACATAATAACTAAAATTTAAATTACACTTGCAAAAGATGACACTGACCTAATGTAAGTGACACTACTCCACTTAAAGTGAGCGCTAGACAAAGATACCGCCCTGTGATCGGAACTTGAAATAGCTTTGAGGTCATGTGCAAAGAAGAAACATACAGCAGGATTGAATCTAACTCTGCACTCGGCATTTCCTGGTATATAAAGGGCCTTCCCCGGATCTCATGACCTAAACTTCGCATGGATCTGCAGGCAGCTGTAACACGAGCAGCCTGAAAACAGAAGAAAAATCTTTCATCATACAAACATTGGAAAGAGAGAAACTAGTACACATACATTTATTTTAATATCCGGTATTGTCAGTTATGTGCAAAGCAAATTCTAATGTAATATTTGAAATATTCCTGAAGCCGAATCAAAGTTTGAATTTTTTATTGATAGTTTTATGCTTGAAAAAAAATCAAACTTTTTTTATATTTTAATGCACTAAAATTTCTTGGAATCACACAATTGTTAGTAATATTTTGTTTTATTTTGACAAATTAAATTATGACCATAATTCAACTACTACAGATTTTAAATATTCATTTTTAAATGTATATAACAGATCAGAATGGCGATAATTGACCATAAATTGAGTATTTTAGTTCTCAATATTTTCTATTAGTGAAGCTTAGGCCGAAATTATTTTAGAAGCAAAATCAAAGTTGATATTTATTTCAAAGCCAAGTCAAAGTTGTGCACACCCCTAGTTATTGTCAAGATTTATTTTAGGTCTACTTAATCATTGATATTGGTTTTTTCAAACACTTGTTCTTTATTTAGATTTTGCAGTAATTATTTTAAACTTATTTGAACCTAACTTAGTATACTTTTTTACAACCTTAAAAAATGTCATATTACAAGTGTAAATAAAATAATAAAATAAAATAATAATAATAAAATTGGACGTTTGAACAAAACAGTTTCTACACTTAGAATAGGGACTGTGTTGTATTTGGTCACTTAAAACTCAAGAATTTATTATTTAGTTCACTGAATTGGTACTTTTATTTTGGCATTATTTATTTATAGTACTAGTAATTTGGTAATACAATCAAGGAAAAAAAAGCTAGCGGTACATACAACCACCAAAAAACTACTGTCTGACTTAATCTTGACTCATCAATGCACCAATAAGGCCAAGTCCAGGCACCAAACGGCATTCGTCTCTCCTACCTGATGGTGTACATAAAAGGCATCAAAGTTGACTTTTCACTGAGAACATCCTGGCGGTTTTTTATTTTATTTTTGCCCCCACTGTGTCTTACTACCCGTCTGGACTATATGCACTTTAATTTCCTTACGCTAATAGAGTAAGTTTGAGGGTGGTCGAATTCACATTTGAGGGGAGGGTGGGGGGAAGGATAGTGGGAAACCATTTGGGAATAAGGGGATAAAACCTTCATTTCACATGAGCAAGATTCACACCTCGACCTCCCTATCACAGGCAATATATGAACATGACATTTTAGTGTGCGTGGGTGAGGTTTTTTGTTCAAATCTTATAAGATTCGGCACGTGGATAACATTATACATTTGGGTTGAAGTTTATTATATATAATCAGGATGTTCCAATCACTGATGGTTCATACATAAATGCACAGCAACAATACCAAAGAATTTTTTTAAATAAATTATTTGCGATAAAAACTTTCACATTACATTATCTAATAGGTCGATATTTTTTAAAAGGCTAAAGACCCGCCTCGGTGGCGTAGTTGGCTAACGCGCTTGTCGTGTTGTAGCTCGACTGCTGAGGATGAGGAGATCGAGGTTTGAATCTCGGTCGGGCGAACTGGAGGTTTTTTTTTCCTAAATGGTTTTCCACTCTCCCTCCACGTCAAATGCGGGTTCACTTCCTCTAATTCAACCTTCCCAATTCCTAATTCATTAGAGTAATTAGTACTTAAAGCGTATAACCCAAACGCGTAGTAAGACATGCTAAATATTATTATTATTATTAAAAGGCTAAAAAATAGATTTTCACCCGAGATTTTATTGAAAAGATTTTATAAAAATTTAGTTACAATAACTTAAATAAAAATAATTTGGTGATTCCTTATGAAATCAACCAATCATTTTTATTTTTTTATTTAAATCTGGATTCAAGAGTTTTAAAATGGTGAAGATTTGATCTTTGTATCTTAATTATGACTCAAAATATTAATATTTCAATATTTGTGATTCATTGTAAATTTAACATGTCTCCCAAATGTTAAAGCTCTATAACTTTATAACACTTTGACCAAGAAAAGTAAAATTTGTCAGATTTTCGTAAGTCATCAATATCTATGCCAAGTTTCAATAAAAAAATATGTAAGTTTGAGAAGGATTGTTTCATTGGTTGATTTTACATGGAATGACCTGGTAGTCTATAGAAAAAATAATCCAATTCAGACAATATATATGGCTAGCCTTGCATGTACCTGTATAAATGGTACAATTGCTATAAGGATCCACAACATCACGTTCATGATGCTTATTCCTTGTATAGGTATTGTATTCTTGTCCACTAAATCATAATTTAGAAGCCAGATTACTCCAGAGGCAGCACAAGACAGATTCACGACAGTGAATATACAAACCATCGGAGCCAAATCTTCATTAAAGTACTTCAAGAGCTTGCGAAACTCTCCAATCTCCTATAATGTACAATTAACATGACATAATTAAGGCGAGATATAAGAGAATGCAAGGCTAAGATCAATCACTATTCCTGCAGATTTTATACAAAACAATTTATTTTTTTGCCAAATAAATCAAATATTCTAAATCTATTTGAGTTATTTAACACAAACTTTCTTAACTGATTGATTATGTCACTAACTTTAAATATAAAACTGATACAACAACCAGCCCCAGCCGTTAATTCTTTACTGTGAAAGGGGAAACCCACATTTAACTAATAATGAAATTTTCAGCCATACCAGGAATCAAACCAGGAACCCTTAGCGCTATCGACTGAGCTAAGGTGTCTGACAAAAACCAACTATTGCTATAATAAATGTGTTTAGTTTGATTTCCTTTACATAGCATTCTATACAATTTTTGAATTTTTGTCTTGAGTATGGGGACATTTGAAAATTTTCTCTTCATTTTAAAATGCTTTCTTTGAAATTCTATGTTGTTCATAACAAATTCAAGAACATTTTAGATCTCTATAGAAAATTAAACTAAGTGTATATCCGAGCTATTGATTTATTAATTTATCCAAACAAGTTTTTGTTGTTGTCAAAAACTTCAAAATTACCGATCTTGACTCACATTCCCTTCCACCCCACATTAAAAGGAGGTGCGAAATCATAAATGTAGTACTTAAACAAACATGAAATTTAAACTTAAAAGGCATAAAAACCATATCACAATAATGTAGGTGTTCAGCAGATTGAAAAACATGATGGATTATATTGTCAGGAAAATTAAGTTTAATGCTTTGTAATTTTCAAAATTAAATAAAAAAAAATATAAATTTGATGTTGAAACACTAAACATTGAACTTATATTTTCTAGTTCATACTCATAATTTATTTCAATAACATTAAAACAAAATTCCATAGTGTTAGCTCGATATAAAGCTATACAAACTGAGAGGCCACTGTCTGTTTGCGAAGATGGTGTCAACTTCTGCAGGTATAAGAAAACTAAAAATTTGTAAATAAGTAAGGAAAAACTGTCGGGCTAGGTTTTATTCTGAACCAGGCAAGTTTCTAAACCTCTTTGGATGGACACACTCTTTAGCTAAAGAAAAATAATATGATATGACCCGCTACGTAACTGAAAGATTGCTGATGGTAATTATAGACACACTTTGTTAACATTTTAGATTTTGGGCAAGGGGTATGGAACATGTCAATATATTTAATTTACACCACCCAATGTCTATGGGTCAGTTTCATAGTCAAGACTTAGTATGCCTCAGGTGTGATGGCGGATTGTGAGTAACTGGCCACCTTTCGCTCGTGCTTTTAATCTTTATTAAAGCAGGTGCTGAGTGCAGTTTAATACCCTAAACACACTTAATGTCTAATATAGTTCATTCTAAATTAGATTTTTTTTTTTCTTTGTTTGTGAATGCATCTTTGTTTACTATCAAAGAACTAATTGAATAAATTCGGTTTTGTTTGCCAATACAACATGGGCAAGAAGACAAGTTTCGACAGCATAGAACTTTCTAGCTTAGTGTAAGAGCAGGTCAAGGAAGCGCTACAATCGAAGGATGTATTAAATAATCTAGCGGCTACTACCACTGAATTGGTGACCCGTGCAGTAGTGAAATAACTGAAAGATCTACTTGATTTTAATATGGATGAAATCAAGAAGCTGAGAGAAGACATTAAGAAACGAGATGCTGATTATAATCAGCTAAAGCATGAACTGGTCCTTTCGAAAGGCAAATTGGAACATTACCAAAGACGATCCAACTTGAGATTTTTGCTATTGCTGAAAACACCTTAGAGAACACAGACTCTTTGGTGCTGGATGTGATTAAGAATAAACTTAATCTACCGCACGTGACTGTTGATGACATCAACCGGAGTCACCGAGTAGGTAAAATTTCAGGAAGCAAACCCAGGCCTATCATTGTGAAGTTTGTTTCATACAGGAAACGAAGTGAGGTCTTCCATGTGAAACAACAGCTTGCTAGGTCAGGAATAACTGTAAGGGAAGACCTAACTGCTGAGCGTATGATCATACTACAAGCAGCTATACAGAAAGTTGGTTTGAAAAACGTATGGACTTTAGATGGACACATTGTTGTCAAGACTGAAATGTGCAAGTTGCACATAAACTGCATGGAAGAGATACCCAGGGCACAGTGAATCATCTGGAAATACAATTTATTACTTTTTTTAAATCCTTTTTTAATTTTGTAACTTTCATCATTTTTATTTGTTTTTAGTGTGGTACTTGATTCATTGTTATGTGTTTTACTCATTGCTATTAATTTACTAAGTTCTAAAATGTGTGTATGGGAATGTGTATTTGTGCTAACAAGCTCAACTCAAGTCTTAATTTGCAAGAAAGTGTATGCCTACTTACATTCACTGAGAAGGCTAAAGAATTTTCTACCAGAAAATGTAAGAATTATACTTGTCCAAAGCTTAATAATGCCACACTTGGACTACTGCGACATAGTATACAATGACTTAAGAGATGATCTAGCAGAACGACTACAAAACACATGTGTTTGATACATATGTAACTTAAAACGGCATGACCATATTTCTAAGTATTTTAATAAACTGGGTTGGTTAAGAATAAATGAAAGGCGAAGACTACACTTTTTGGTATTAATTCACAAAATATTATCAACAAATCAGCCTCAATACCTCTCCTCACAGTTTCTATTTCTGAAGGATAGACACATCCGAGCCACTAGATCAGAATATACTCTACAGATGTTAATTCCCCATAGATCTCAAACACATGCTCGTTCTTTCACTGTCTTGGCATAACTGGCTTGGAATAAACTAGATAACTCTCCTCGGCAGCTAACATCTAGACTCCCCTTCAAGTTTGCGGTTAAGCAATTTATATTGTCTAATAAGCTAAACTGAGTTCTTGAAACTACTTGAGCTTTAAATGAGCGTGCAAATGTTTTTCTACTTATGTGAATATTCCTTTATTAAATTGTATTTCAATTAATGTAATAGTATATATTGTATTCAACACTGGTTAAGTGTAAGAGAAGACTAATGCCTTAACTTTGCCAGATTATTATTATGCTGTATTAAATACAGGACAACACCTACCTAGACCAGAATGGAATGGGTCAGTTTCATATGCGAAGGTTGTCTCATATTTAATACAGCACTACACTGAGACGTACTAAGTCTGATTATTAAACTGGCCCTATGGATGCTACCCACATGGAGGTCATGCAGTATAAAGTGTCAAGCTCACAATGGACTGTATTGCTAGTTATGGAGAGGTATATAAGCCATTCCACTCTTAAATTGCAATACAGGCTCTTACAGACACCATCTCTTTCTGACCCATTGGTTTCCTCATGGGCGCTGTCCTTTTTCCACCCAGTGGAGTTGGCCATTTTGTAGCTTAAAAATGAACATGAGTATATCTAAGAAATTAACTTAATATATTATCTAACAGTCATTGATGCATCTAATTAAAGCAATAAAAAACAAACTAATACCAACCATGTCCTCATGGAAAGACCAACCACTGTTTTTTGAAACATACCTAAAGAAAAAAGGAAGTCTGTCCACCTGTAGTGAGCTATTGATGATGTGTTTTGGTCATTATAATGGTGCAGGCCGACATGGTATTTGGTGATTAAATCGTAATTGTTATTGAACTTGAAGCTAAGCTTATAAATAAAATATTATAATCAATCTAATAATGTATGGATGAGTTAACTAATGGTTTAGGAAAGTGCGCATCCGTTTGCATGAATAGAGGGTGGGGAAAACAATTTCTTTAACTGATTAGTACAAACCATATTTAGTTCGACATGGCAGAATTAAAACCCTTAAGTACTCATTGCAGGTGATTTTGTGCAGTGTCTATTTAAAGCGAGTTTAATATAATACTACTAATAATACACAATTATTTAGATAAACCAAACTTACACTGTATCACTATAAAGTGTATGCACTTTGTGAATCTTGATAAGTGTAATATAAAAATGGTCATGTTTCAAGTGCATAAATTCTAGTAAATGCACACTCCATAAGACCTGTACAGCAATTTTAGAGTTGAACGACCTATAAGTTTTTATCTTGTGCACTGGTCAGTGGTGTGACGTGTATTGTTGCTAGGGTAAGCAGGGTTAGTCCAAACTGTGCCTGATAATGTTCTGATCACTCAGTAGAACATGTAGTTTGTTAGCAAAGTCGCTCCAGATTGAAACAAGCGCAATTGCTACTTTGAATGAAAACTTTTTAATGGTAACATATCATTTAATTATTTTAAAAAATCTTCTTAAAAAAGAAATATTATTTTGAAAGTGTTTTTCCACCATTTTGTAAACTATAACAAAATGTCAATGCTGCGGTAAGTATATTCCACTGTGAAATGACCTTTCTAACACTGTTTAAATGAATATATTATAGTCAAGATTATTCTCACCCTCATCCACTCTACAGGTGACATAACACTCTGTAACAACTTCTCTTTGAGAAGGTGAACATGTGTGGCCAGGAGTTGACCTTGTAGACAATAGCTGGTGATGATCATCGCTTGGACCGTGTCATGCCACAATGTGCTCAAGATCAACAGAACTTTCAGTGACACTTTAATCGTAGAAGGGCTGTAACGATAGAGTTTGTTTCCTCTTTGTAATAATACATGCTTATGCATCATGGTGTTATATATTCTGGTCACTCTAGTGTAGCAATTTCCAACATTTTGCATGTTTTGACCACAAATTTTGTCTCTTGAGACCATTGTGACCCCTTAATATCCTCAAAATGTTCAAATCTCTATATATATTACAAACTGTTCAGGATATCTGCATGTAACTACACTTATTGGGTAGGGATAAGGTAAGTAGAACTTAAAAGCGATCTTCCCACATTTGAATTGAATGAGAAACAATTATTAAAATCACCCTTAGTATACCCAGCTGGAATTGGAATTCTGTTCTACTCGTCTCCGAAGAACCAAACTAGACTATCGTGAATATCATCCCACATGCCCACAGTTGCTTGTTTTAATTATCTCAAAATCAAATAATGATCATACAAACGCTACTTAGGAGACCACGAAAGAGAATCAACTAGCTCGACGACTACTTTGGATGATAATTTTTGCACCGCCACTTACTTAAATAAAATACTTTTACGGTAAACTTAAGTTGGTAAGCATATTGACAGAGTTGGGCTACCAAATAGAACCTTAGCAGTTCTAACTATTATAATCTCATAAAATAGTAGATATTAAACTATGACTCCTACAAACATTGTCACCCCAGCCAAAACATGCTGTGACCCAAAATGGTGCTATGATACCTAGACTGGATATTACTGGTCTATTATTATTATTATTATTAGCACCGCGTCTTACTACCCGTTTGGGTTGTACGCACTTACGCTAATGTGTAATGTGTAGGGTGATTGTGAGATGAAATGGAAGACCTACAGTTTAACGTGGAATACGAACCACGGTGCAGGCCTGGTATTCCCCACATTCACAAGTTGTAAAAAATCACTGATCTAGTTTATGGCTCACATACAGTAATAGCGCAGTAGAAACAGCAGTAAGAAGTTCAGTGTGGCCACAGTCAAGGTAGTAATTGAATAGATGGAAATGTTGAGGGAATTTAAAACTTTCAGGAAAAACAAAAAAAAGTTGTTTATCTGTCAAAGGAAGAAAAATGTCTTCATTGCATCTTATTAAAATCCTACTACTATACTTTTATTTCGAAATGCATTAAAAAAAGTTTTGTTATAACTAATTGAGTGTTTAGATTTGTTGACCACCACTATCAATTTAGGAATAGGGGTTTGGTCAAGACTCTTTGTATTTTTAAATCAGGATAAATTCAGATTTTTTATGAGATTTTGTAGCCACCCTTAAAGTACAAACCTATTTTTTCTAAACAACACTGGTAACGTTTTACTATATTACTAGGATTATTTAATAGGTAATAAAACTAATGATACTATCCATCAAAAGGGACAGCTACAGATCAAAATAATGAATATATGAAAGTAATTTAGTAACATTTGTAACAGCCAAATTAATACCATTCTTTCTACAGAGTTCTTACTTTCTTCTTTAAGTTATCTTCAAGCAATGGATATAAGAAATAGTTATTCACAGGTGTATCCTTTACTCGTACATCCCTTTGACAAAAATAATAGCCAGTTAAATTTACCACCATCTCACTTGGACTGTTTCTCTTATCTTTGAATTTTAACTTTCAATATCTGCAAGGTGACCTGGTGGCCTAAGGGTAAGGTGTCAGACCTCTGTGTTGGGGGTCCAGGGTTCAATCCTCGGTCCCGGCAAAGATTTATCTGATTACCAAACCCTTCCTTCACCTCTGACAAGACATGTATTAATCACAACTTGTGAATGTGGGGAATGCCAGGCCTCCACCGTGGTTCGGATCCCACGTTAAACTGTAGGTCCTCCATTTCATCTCACACTCACCCTACCCATTACACATTAGCGTAAGTGTGTATAACCCGAACGGGTAGTAAGATGTGGTGCTAATAATAATATCTACAAGCAAAATGGGTTAACTAGCCTACTAAACTACCAATTTGAGAGACCATGGTTCAATCCCCTACCTGAGGACTGGAGGCGATTTTCTCCCACATAGTTAAAACTAGTAGCACCTCATATTACACTTTTACACTTGAAATCAGACAGTTTTTGAGCTCAAATATTGTGACCACGTCCAAGACTTATAAATTATGATTCATTATTACAGTCATTTTATTTGCCCGTTTCGGTGGCTGCATAAACTAACCCATTACTCTTCCTGTAGACTAAACTGGCAGATCGAGGTTCAAATCTAGGTCAGGTGTACTGAGTTTTTTCCTTTAAAATGGTTTTCCATTCTCCCTGGACGCAAATGTGGGTACATTCCTCAAAATATAACCTTCCTTATCCCTATCCCTGTAATTAGTACATAAGCTTATAATCGGAATGGGTAGTAAGATGCGGTGCAAAAAAAAAGTAATATCTATTTTTAAAGAATATAACACTACTGCTGACTAATTATTATTATTAGCACCTCGTCTTACTACCCGTTCGGGTTATACGCACTTACGCTAATGTTTTTATGGTAGGGTGATTGTGAGATGAATATGGAGGACCTACAGTTTAACGTGGAATCCGAACCACGGTGGAGGCCTGGAATTCCTCACATTCACAAGATGTCTTGTCAGAGGTGTGCTGACTAATTGTGACACCTATATATTATTCAAATTATTTTATCATATTTTATTACCAATTTTATCTTAAAATGTGTTTGCATTATAGGATATTTGAAACATGGAAGACTCCTTCTCAAGCTACTTAGTACTTGCTTTCCTGCATTGTGTGTAAAGTAATTTTATTTATTGTATTATTATTATTATTATTATTAGCACCGCGTCATACTACCCGTTCGGGTTATACGCACTTACGCTAATGTTTTTATGGTAGGGTGATTGTGAGATGAAATGGAGGACCTACAGTTTAACGTGGAATCCGAACCACGGTGGAGGCCTGG
>CABFVX010000492.1:132019-144854 GCA_902151425.1 Timema shepardi | reverse complement strand
TTGTCAGAGGTGAAGGAAGGGTTTGGTAATCAGATAAATCTGTGCCGGGACCGAGGATAGAACCCCGGCCGCCAGCATAGAAGTCTGACACCTTACCCCTAGACCACCAGGTCACCTTTATTTCTTGTAACTTGACAATTTTTCAATAATCATTGAACCATAAAGGAATTATTAAAATGTCAGTCCTAATTATCACTCCAAAATGCTGTTTGTATGTAAGATCATACCTCTCCTCAAGCCAGCGGAAGACGATGGAGCCTTGTGCCATCATGATGTTAACCGTAACAAGGGACAGGATCATCCACAAGATGCTCAGCCCTATAAACAGCCACAACATCAACACCAACTTGCGTTGGGTCACTGATGCATTTGGAGAGCTTGATGACAACAGAAACACCTATGACACAGGGTTTCAGAATTAATATTAGTGTATGTGTTGTTTTTCAAACGATAATCGCACTCCTATATATTGTTACTATCAATAATTAACGAATTGGTTGGAACTAAAACTGACATATCATGCGCACACTTTTAGTTGTCAGCCAAATTTTTTTTAGCTTTTGTGCCATTATTAATTTATTATTATAATTATCATTATTATTATTAGGTGTTCTGTCATATGACATTCCTTTTATCAGTGAACTTAGACCACCAATGTGCCCCTGTCTTCTGCCTCCTTCAGCTACCAAAATTTTCTTCTTTCCCTCAAGTCATCCAATATTTGAACTCTCCTCCTTTCTAAGCTCGTCTTTCTCTCAACCTTTCCTTCTATGACTTCGTGCAGAAGACAGTTCCTCCTAAGGATGTGTCCGATCCAGCTTGCTTTATACCGAAGAATCACATCCAAAATGGTTCTCTTCTCACCCACTCTTCTTAGGACTTCTTCATTTGTCCACTTGACGACCTCAAGTATTTTCCAGTGCCACATTTCAAAGCTCTCCAAGTATTTCTTTTCCATATTCTTTAAAAATGAGGTGGCCCAATGGCTAGAAAATTTTATAATAAAGGAAAGTGATAAAACCAAAGAAAAAGGAAAAATAAACTATTAAGAGTAAATTTGATGAAGAAAGCCCACCTAGGGAAAGAGGAAAAATGTGGGAAGAGTCCAATGCACAAAGGTGATATCTTCTTCCTTTCTTCTGTCTTCTATAGAAGAAGTAGTCACCCACACACATTTTAACACAAATATCATAATATTTCGGCATTGTTGCCTTTATCAAACACAAAGAAGAAGAAAGTACATAGTACACAAACAATGGATTATTCCATTTCATTACAAATGGAGTAATCCATTGTTTGTGTACTATGCACTTTCTTCTTCTTTGTGTTTTATAAAGGCAACAATGCCGAAATATTATGATATTTGTGTTAAAATGTGTGTGGGTGACTACTTATACTATAGAAGACAGAAGAAAGCAAGAAGATGTCACCTTTGTGCATTGGACTCTTCCCACATTTTCCCTCTTTCCCTGGGTGGGCTTTCTTAATCAAATTTACTCTTAATAGTTTATTTTTCCTTTTTATTTAGTTTTATCACTTTCCTTTATTATAAAATTTTCCATATTCTTATAAGTCTAAGTGTCTGCTCAATACAGTGCAATGCTCCAAATGTATCATTTCATCAGTTTCTTCCTCAGCATTCAACTCGACTTGCTGGACAGCAGTAACCTCTTCTTGTTGAAAGCTTCCATGGCTATGACAATCCTTGGCCTAACTTTTTTGGTGCAATATACAATCTTTTTCAGCAGACTTACCAGGTACACGAACTGCTTAGTAGGTACTTAGTATGTATTTTTTTAAATATGTTTTCTATGCTTAGTTCCACAATTTAACTTAATGTAAGTGTTCTGAAATATTCCGACAAAAATGAATCATTGAAGATCAATTTTAATACTGTAATGTGCAAATAAAATGGTTTTGTTTATTTGAAAGGTAGACTCAAGTTTAAAATAAATAAATGATATCATTGTAGTTTATAAAACATGTGTTTTGCCTCACTCTTTCCATTAAATGTTGTAGTTGCTCGTTTTCATTTATCCTAAAGATATACAACGTGTAGAGGTAGGCAGCCATGTGAAGACAACTTGGGACAATATAGCTAAACACGACACTCCCATAACAGATGTGCTCATGATCATGTTGTTTGTAATAGAACCCACGGTCTCTCCTGGAAAAAACAACAACTAGATTTAATTGGCTACTATCGGCAGTGCTAGCGTTGTAATTTCCTACCATGTCTCTTATTCCTAAATAAAGACTTAATATCATCTAATTATCTCCCATACATTAATCAAGACATGTATTTAAGCACATAATTCTAGACTTAATAACACCTCACTCTGTTCCATGCGTGAAGTACATAATTCAAGACACAATAGGAACTAATTCTCTCCCAAATCTGAAGCAAGACATTTATTGCAACACATAATTCTAGACTTAATAGCACCTAACTTTGTCCCATACCTGAAGCATGACATGTATTGAAGCACATAGCCTACACACATGAGAGCAAGTACGAACATCATGTGTATGTACCCTAGAACACACACACAAAGACGTTGTTCTGATACATCCAGGGCTAGGGGGCGGAGTCCCATCACAGCCAAAATCCGAAGGTAGGGTAACAGGATCTTACACTTGCAGTAGTGCAGTACATATGAGATATTGTAGTATGCACTCTCTGGATTCTCCGCTATTTCCTCGAACTAAAAACAAAGTAATTAATAACATAACAATTTATATGGATACTACAATACAATGGTGTCATAAAATAGTCCTAACTATAGCTTTTGGAAGTTTTTTTATTTGTTAACGTAGTTATAAAAATGTTACCAGTGAACCTTATAGAATAATAATTTTACTTTCTCATATAAAGAAAATTAAGGAAACATTGGGAATAAATGTTCGTTACTATCAATGAATCTACTAGCCTAAGTTCAAAATCTGTGCTTATTATTTATTTAAGATGTGAAATCAGCAAGGAACATTTACCAAACATTTTATTTATGGATTCTGTTGAGCTTGAAAATCAAAAAGTTGAAACAATATTTAACGCTGTTGTCAAATTCCTTGAGAAGCATGGTTTTGACCATGAGTTTCTGAAGCAAAATCAAGTGTCTTTTACAAGTGATGGAGCTAGTGTAATGCTTGGGGAAAAGTCTGGCAAGGGACAAAATTGTTTTAGCTTTATATCCAAACATAATTATTTGGCAATGCATGAATCACAGGTTGTAGTTAGCCCTTGCAGATGCTGTAAACGAAGCAGCTGTTGTAAATCATTTTAAATCATTTATGGATAAATTTTACACCTTGTAGAGCATATCGTTCAAGAACCAATGTCAACTTGCAGAATGTGCGGTTGAGTTAGACAAATAAATAAATAAAATAGGTTGAAAACTCAGTACTAGGTGGGTAGCAAGATCATTCATAGCAGTTTATGCTGTGTGACTCGGCTACGAAGCGTTGGCAAGCCACTTCTTAAAGGATTCACAAGAACCTAACATTTTCGGATATAAATGCCTATGAAGGCCTATTAAAAATATTTACTCTTAGTTAGTTCTTGTTAGACATACAATTGATGGACAATATACTATCAGAATTATCTATGCCCTGAGAGTTTGCAAAGCAGAAACACTTATGTTGTTTTCACAGACAAACTTGTAAGATTTATAGGATCATTAAAAGAAAAACCTGGTAATCGAGAGTAAAATAGCCATAGAAGATGGTAAGTTCAATTCATTGAATTTAATAGACAATAGAATAATGGTTAACCATTAATGAGCAACACTTGCTTTCAAGTGTGGCTGATAATCTCAAATGTCGGTTGCTTTTAACAATTTCATCTTCATCAGACGCTTTTGGAAGACTTAAAAGTATTCGAGTCCGATTACTGGACAACAAATATTCCAGTCAAGGTACGGCGAAACCAAAGTAGATTGGCATTGTAAATGATTTAGAATAAGTTCAAGTAAATCAACAAATGGGATTAGAGACTACATGGACAGCAAGTAGATGTTTGTCTGATGCCCTTAAAGAGCCGGTGAACTGTTCAAAAATAATAACTTGCAGTTAAGAATGTGGGAGAGGCTTTAGTCTTATGAATATAATAATTACTCCAACAAGAACCAACCTATTAGTTCATCACCTCTCATCTTAATTATTTATCAAACTTCACGGCCCTAGTCCCGACAGCTGGCGGGAGACCCGAACCTAATATTACAACCTAGTTGAGATTGTACAAATCAGCAGACGACACAAGAACTAGAGTAGCGAAGAACCCAAAACCAGCCCCCGAAGAATTTTTTTTTTCTGATTTGTTGTAAATTGTAATACTGTAAGTTACAGTAAGATTACTTATTCTTGGAAAGAAGACATATTTCCATTTTAGAAATATTTTGTTTGTTTAAAACCTTTTCTTTAATCCGTAGTAGTAAGTTTATTTAGGTGAGTAGGATAAGTTTTTTTACATTGAGGTCTATTCTTTTAGTTAATAAAAGAAATGAAATTTTTATTTTAAATAATAATAGTTTTTGGCCATTTAATAAAAGCCTATTTAGCTATGCTATCCAAGAAATAGTAATTTAACTGTAAATTTTTTTTTCTGTATTAAAATTATATTGTTATATATTAAGAAAATATGGTTGTAGGTTTATTGAAGTAACTTAATAAATAAAACTTTTTCTGTGTTTAAAATCATATTAAACATAGGGTAATTTTCCAAGTTCCACAAGTCCTGTACTCCCTTTGATCTTTTACTTGAGAGCAAAACGATCGTACCCACACTGCTAAACTTGCCACTATACCCCTGATATCAAGTGAGTGTTTGGCCTCCCAAATAACACTATACTTGGTTTTTGGGTAGAATTTCACTGACTGATTAGTGATTTTCAAATTTTTAAAATATTTTGAAAATGGCTCTAACAATGTTGTAATCTACATCTGAAGAGTGTTTGAAATTATAAATAAAACAGTATACTTTTTTTGGGGGGTAGAATTTGTTTAAGGGTATGACTTTTTTAAATTTGAATCTTTGAAAAGAATGGTTCTAGTGGCTTGGTTCAAAATTGCTATCTTTTAAAATTTCTATATTATAAATAAATATATATATTAGTTTTCCTAAAAACCAAGAATTATTTTGTAGAATTAAACTTTTTCTTAAAAGCACCAACCATTTTGATCAAAATTGGTTAGGGGGGGACTATTTTACCCTATCAATAGTATTTTTTTTCTAAAACAAATTAATTTAAGAATAGTTTACTCATAACAAATTATATAACATTTGAAATTTTTTGGAATATCAATCTAAAGGTTAAAGTTGAAAGCGGACATGGCAAAATCGACACATGATGCGCCAACGAGTGAGCTGGTAATAAAAATAATTTACGAAATAATAGTGCATATGCTATCTTTTCTATTTAATGTATAAAAAATACTTATTTTAATTTTAATTAAATGAGAGGTTTTAGTTCCTATTTCAGTTCTAAAGACCAGAACCCCAGAAAATGCCTTGACAAATCGCACTTCTAAAAGTATTCTCACTGAAATTGAATCGTGTATACCTACACACTTGATAACTCAAACTAACTGGACTATGTCATAATAATTAACATTAAAATTATGTTTTAGGAACATTAATAAAAATACAAACATATTTACTCGTGGTTAACAGCTTTAACACTTTACTATATCATTAGTGTTATTTAATAGGTGTTAATAATATATAACAAAATTGACAGCCACAAATCACATAACTTGACGTATGAATATGTGAAAGTATCTAGTAACTTGTATAGCTGACAGATATCCTATGAAAATTGTACTGTACATTTCTGATTTGCTAATAAATTAAATAGCCTGACCCACCTATGCCATTTTTTGTTCACCCCGTTCTAATACCCGTCCGGTTTATCCATACATTTAATTACACTAATATACCTACTTTGGTGGCCAGATGGTTTAAGGCGTCACTATCGTAATAGACTGAACTTCCGATACCAGGGGGATTGGTGCTCGAATTCCGGTTGGGTGTACTGAGGAAAGCTTTTTAAATATAGCTTTCCACTCTCCCTCCACAAAAATGTGGGTATACATCCTCTAAATTCAACCTTGATCATCCCTGGTTCATTAACGTAATTGTTATATATGCGTATAACCTTGATAGTAAGATGCGATGCTAAAAGAAATATTAAAAGGATAGAGATGACAAAGATATAAACTAGAGTAGATGTACCAACACGTGCGTGGAAGAAGAGTGGGAAACCATTTAAGGGTGCCTTCACCAGCAAACCAGACGAGACGAGCTTGACGTTTAGTCTGCAAGCTCATCGATGCAAATGGCAAAGTTTTTTTATCATCGCGTTTTACTACTGGGTCAGATTATACGCGTATGTACTAACTACGCTAGTGAGCTAGGACTGAATAAGGTTTAATTTAGAGGACGTGTAGCCACATTTGCGTTGAATAAGAGTGGAAAGACACATAGGAAAAACTACCCTCAGTACACCCGACCGAGATTCGGACCCCAATCTGTCTGTCACGGCAGTTTAAGTCTAACATGAGAACGACGCATTAGCTCATGCGGGCACCGAAGCGGGTGGTCACAAAGTTGTTGAATTGGGGGAGGTAATTTTCAAGCTCTCATTATCCTGTAGTGGGGTTATATACAAGCTTTGTTCAGGGTTGAACAGCGAAATTTCAAAAGATATCGGAAGTTTACAGCTTTTTATAAGCAAACATTTTTATCAAAAGAATCGAGGGAAAGAAGGTTAATTTCATAAAACTTTTAATATCCAATACAAAAGTTCATAACCTACGGCCCTAGATTATTATTATTTAGCACCGCGTCTTATTACCCGTTCGGTACGGCCCTAGATAGTGTATACATAAATATATGTATTTTAATATCCGCGTCTTACTACTTGTTCAGATTATACGCATATATGATAATTTACTTTTTTTTTGTTAATTTTTTATGAATAAATAAAATGGTGTATTTGGAATTTGGTTGCAATTTGCTACTAACAACTTTGAAATATCCTTATCCGAGTTAACAGAGAGATAAATTATAAAATGTAGATTTCTTCTCAACCCCTTTTCACCACTTTNTTTTTTTTTTTTTTGTTCTGTTGAGTAAACTTTATTTGTTGTTAATTCTCTAGAAACTTTTGTTGTTGCGAAAATTGGCTCTTGAAACTAATTTAAATTAGCTTAGAATTAAGTTCAGATGCTCTAAAATTCCCTACCACAAAGTTGAGTTCCTGACATTTTATAAGGAGGGAGGGGGGCGCCACACTCCCAGCAGATGGGACTCCAATACACCCAGGCCCTACGCCCCCCTCCCCCATTTGAAGAACCCACATGGGTGCCCTTGTTTATTTAAGATATACCCTAATATCATCTTTGCAGCGACTTGTACACGTTACAAGGATTGTATTAAAGCCTTTAACAAGATTAGACGTTTTGTGATTTTTGTGCAAATATACAGCTTAAGATTTTTTTTTAACCTCAACCACTTTTCCACGAACCCGGGAATCTTGTATTAAATTGAGAACGCGAGCTAAGGTCATTCTTTAATAACAAAGAAACAAACTTTTTGGTCAAATTAAATAAAACATTTCTCCAGTAGATACATTTGGTATAATTTTTTGCACATATTGTTCCTAACAGTTCTTGAATATTTGTAATTGGAATAGCGGAATTTGACCACGGAACTTCGTATCCGTTTAAAAAAGTTTACAATCAAATGTCAATATGCTCATGACAAATTGTCACCCGAGAATGTAAGTGTTCTATGTCCAATTTTTCACTTTTAAGTTAAAGAGCATTGAAGTTTGACCTTGTGTATAAAACCAATGTTATTAGATGACAACTCGAGTTTTTATCTTCTTAAATAATTATATAGTAGTCTCAATTTCACCGCAGTTGATCATATGCCTTTTAAATAAACGTAAACACCAAATATCTCAAATTTAACCATTTTGGAGATAGAACACTTTTATTCTCGGGTGACAAAATATTCAAGAACTACTTAAAATTAATATGTTTATATAATTAATCTAAATTGATCTATTGGAGTAATATATTTGTTTTGGCGAAATAATTTGTTATAAAAACTGAAAAATACTGTACTAACTAGCGTCCCGTTAATCTTGGATTATGATAATGCTTGAAATAAATTCATTTAAATAACTGAAAATGAAAAGTTTTTTTGGTAGAAATCCATAAATTTCTCTCGAAACTGTCATTTTCAATAATTGTGGCTCCAATCCAGGAAACATATTATATTTTGACTCTGATCAAAATACATAAGGCTGTTTACTGGGTATTATCATTGTTTAGATAGAGTGCGTTCATTTAATGATGAACTTTTACTGAACTCATTTAAACAAAGGAATAAATTTTAACTAAATTCTGTTTTTCCGTATTGACAGAGAAAGCTTACAGTCCTAACTTAACGGGCTCCACTATGCCTCTATCATATAAGCTACACCATAGTGGAAGCAAGCAAGGTAAGCTTGTTTCCTTTCAGGATAAGCGAATTGGACATTCACTTTTGACCTACTTTTTTTTTTGCTGAGAAATCCACGAAAAAAGAAACAACTAACAAACTCTTTCGGTAACGTTTTAAAAAAAGAATTTAAATAAATGAAGTGCATTCTACTTCAAGAGAACCAGCATTTGAACTTGAAAAAAAACTAATATTT
The DNA here is from genome assembly GCA_902151425.1 of Timema shepardi. Taxonomy (NCBI): domain Eukaryota; kingdom Metazoa; phylum Arthropoda; class Insecta; order Phasmatodea; family Timematidae; genus Timema; species Timema shepardi. The sequence continues at coordinate 136,152 of CABFVX010000492.1, read as the reverse complement.
TTAATATTGAACATAAAATAGCTCGCTTTTTATAGGAGTTTTCCTCTAGCTGAAAATGATGGTATTAATATTATTTCTATCAAATTCTTAACGTTAGAACTTGTAATGTGAATTGAATAGGACAACCCTATAGCCCACAGACATAATACACTTTAAGAGCGATATGGAATCGAACATGAATCAGCTACACTTGTTAACAAACAAACAAACACAAATATATTGGATTAACCATTAATTAATCAATTAATTTAAAAAACCTCTACGCAAAGAAACGAACATAGTACGCTTACATCAATACTTCTCAATATTTCAGCGCAGTTGTTTGAATCAGGTGTACATTCCCCTAAAATATGAACTCGTTCAATACTTCTGGGTGTAATGGCTTCTTCAACTCTACCCAAGATCATTGTTTGTTTTTTTAATTTTGAATAACTGAGCTGTCTTATTTATCCGCAACACAAATAACCAACCACTCTGCTCTTATATCCACTGATGAATGTGGTTCCTATCTCACTTGTAACACCGCACTGAACTGACAAGACCACGAAACTGTTTTAATCAGATATTTTGTTTTGTATTGCATGTTCAGAATATAGCGAGCAATACATGGGCAGCTTCCACTATCAGCAGGAATAAAGGTCAAACTCTATAAACACAGTCAACTGTTGTTTTATTACTATATTTAGAAAACAGTTGAAATATTATTTGGCAGTCAAATGAGTCACTGTTTAGTACAATCGAGGCACAAAAGTGAACGATACAAGCGGTATTTAAACTACACCTATTCTAGGCTGTTGCTTTCTTGTGAAGCCTAAGTATTATTCTCGTTGCTTGTACTTACTTACTAACCGGCCTCTTGATATAGTGGTCAGCACACATGGCTACGACCCTAGTGTCTTGGTTTCAATTTCCAGCTGGTACCCTAGGTATTTTTTCCCACCGAAGGGGGAATTATCTTATTGGTCACCAGGATTTGATTATTTAGGTTTAAACTAGGTTAATATTCTCTATTGGTTCTACCTTGTCATATTCACTATCATCATCACCTCATCTCAGGTGACCTGTCGGTATAGGGGTAAGGTGTCTGACTTATCTGCTGGGGGTCCGGGGTTCAATCCTCGGTCCCGCCACAAATTTATCCGAATGTTAAACCCTTCCTTCACCTCTGACAAGACGTATATTAATCACAACTTGTGAATGTGTGAAATTCCAGGCCTCCACCGTGGTTCGGATTCCAAATTAAACTGTAGGTCCTCCATTTAATCTCACTATAACCCTACCATTACACATTAGGGTAAGTGCGTATAACCCGAAAGGATAGTAAGATGTGATGCTAATAATAATAGTCATCTCATCTCGTCGGGACATGGAAAAAACCTTCACGGAAAGAATTTACAGTACGATTAGTATATTTGAAAGTCCTTTGGGTAAATGTAAATTATATATCCCGGCTAATCTTTCCACAAACTGAGCTACGAGTGAGATATATATATCCGTTTTGGGCTACATCACTACATATCTCGATATAATATGATTGATATATCGTAGCTTTCGATTTATACCTTGCGACATATAAAATGATAAATTTATCGCCCTGCAATACCTATTGGTTATCCCTACCACACAGTAATTATAGTACTCGGATAAATAGCCCTAACTCTGTAGTCAGCATCCCTGGCCATTAGGTCACAAGGACGTTCCTTGGGGTCTGTTCGACGTCGTGTTACTCGCCGTATGACGTCATCAAAGCCATGAAATATTATCCAATCCCACGGGTGAAATGCTAGCGCCCAGGTGCTTGCTTCCTGTCTTGATGGATGTGCTGCAGCCTAGGTGGTGAGATTGGAACGATCGCTCAAGAAGACGACGTAGGGCTACCACTTAACCAAGGCGGTACAAATGTAAGGTTGTAGTAGTTTGCTCGTTTTTCCTTACGTAAAATAGGGGAGAGCGATTAGTCAACGGACAGGAAAGTAGCGCTTCAATGATAGCATATGCCCTTTTCGGAGGTCTGTGAAGTTGGCGGCATCCATAATGGAACTAATTGGAAACTTATGCCAATATTTAGTACTGGATTTGTGCCAAAGGAATATTGTATTTACCTCATTAGTGTCGCCATAGTTTTAGTTTAAAGACAAATAAAAGGTACGGTGCTGCTAACTTTATGTAGAATGCCACAAGAATATCCTACTCAGCGTATAACCCAAACAGGTAGTAAGATGCTATGCTAAAAAATAAAATAGTAAAAAATCCCTCCCATTATTTGTAAAGAAAAGTGTAAAATAGGTAATATTTAACAAATATAAGGAAAGTTAGCCGTATATATATATATATATATAACATTCTACTGTTTTGGAAGTTTTCATTGAAAGAATATAAAATACGGCTAAATGTGTATTAATTGTGTATTTTTTGACAAAATTAATAATAGTTGATATTATTTAGATATGAAGGTCTAATATTGGGAAGTTCCGCAAAATGTTTCTCCTCTAAAAGGGTTCTAAGCCCTTAAATATTAAAAACCTCAGAATTAAGGTATAAGTTGAAGGTCTAATTATAATACAATTTACTATTTTTACAGAAACTATACGAATGATTTATAAAAATAAAACAATTTACATAAATAATGAAATTAAAAAAATAAATAGTTACTGCAAACGCTTTGCCACAAAACCGGTTCATAGTTTGAGCGATGGCGGTGTTTTATTTTCTTCTGACGAGCCATTGTATATTAACTATGTAATGAAAAATAATTAATAAATTATGGTAATGATACATATTTACATGTATACGTATTTATATATTTCAATAATATTGTAGTAATATTTTCGAGGTCAGTTGAGATGCCTTCTTTTCTTGATTGTTTCTAGGAGAAAGATTGTTAAACATAAATAAGCTATAACAGTATTGTGACACTGATATAAAGAGATAGTATGTTGAACGTAAAGAGGGAGTGATAACAGACTAGTGACACTGATATAAAGAGATAGTATGTTGAACGTAAAGAGGGAGTGATAACAGACTAGTGACACTGATATAAAGAGATAGTATGTTGAACGTAAAGAGGGAGTGATAACAGACTAGTGACACTGATATAAAGAGATAGTATGTTGAACGTAAAGAGGGAGTGATAACAGACTAGTGACACTGATATAAAGAGATAGTATGTTGAACGTAAAGAGGGAGTGATAACAGACTAGTGACACTGATATAAAGAGATAGTATGTTGAACGTAAAGAGGGAGTGATAACAGACTAGTGACACTGATATAAAGAGATAGTATGTTGAACGTAAAGAGGGAGTGATAACAGACTAGTGACACTGATATAAAGAGATAGTATGTTGAACGTAAAGAGGGAGTGATAACAGACTAGTGACACTGATATAAAGAGATAGTATGTTGAACGTAAAGAGGGAGTGATAACAGACTAGTGACACTGATATAAAGAGATAGTATGTTGAACGTAAAGAGGGAGTGATAACAGACTAGTGACACTGATATAAAGAGATAGTATGTTGAACGTAAAGAGGGAGTGATAACAGACTAGTGACACTGATATAAAGAGATAGTATGTTGAACGTAAAGAGGGAGTGATAACAGACTAGTGACACTGATATAAAGAGATAGTATGTTGAACGTAAAGAGGGAGTGATAACAGACTAGTGACACTGATATAAAGAGATAGTATGTTGAACGTAAAGAGGGAGTGATAACAGACTAGTGACACTGATATAAAGAGATAGTATGTTGAACGTAAAGAGGGAGTGATAACAGACTAGTGACACTGATATAAAGAGATAGTATGTTGAACGTAAAGAGGGAGTGATAACAGACTAGTGACACTGATATAAAGAGATAGTATGTTGAACGTAAAGAGGGAGTGATAACAGACTAGTGACACTGATATAAAGAGATAGTATGTTGAACGTAAAGAGGGAGTGATAACAGACTAGTGACACTGATATAAAGAGATAGTATGTTGAACGTAAAGAGGGAGTGATAACAGACTAGTGACACTGATATAAAGAGATAGTATGTTGAACGTAAAGAGGGAGTGATAACAGACTAGTGACACTGATATAAAGAGATAGTATGTTGAACGTAAAGAGGGAGTGATAACAGACTAGTGACA
>CABFVX010000492.1:111140-131206 GCA_902151425.1 Timema shepardi | reverse complement strand
TATATATATATATATATATATATATATATATATATATATATATATATATATATATATATATATATTGCAAATGGAAAGTTCCCCTTTACTAGCTCAACGCACTTCCCCTACCAACAAGGAAGATAATTCAAACCACTGAACAGTCACTAAACTTTTAATGAGTCCATTTTGGCGATGAGAGTTTTGGAGAAGCGTTCTGTGCTCTACAGGTATAGAAAACTGTGCGGTGACTCCAATTTTCTCGAAACCAGGGGCGTAATGAGGACTAATTAAAAAGGGTCGCCGTTCAATTAAAAGTTAGTTCCTAGTGAAATTTCTGAAATAATTAGGGATCCAGTTGTTTTGATTTTATTGTCGTTGGATTTGTTCTCTCACCTACAAAACATGTCATTTGTATTATGTATTATATCATTAATTGCGCAAAGATTTAATCAAGATTTTCGTGACCAGCAACATTGACTAAATCTTAATAAGACGCATCCTTTATTTTCATGTCTTGATATTTCTTAATATACACACATGAGTCCAACGAGTCCCTAATGATGTAATATTTTAAGTAGGAGAAAGGAAAATAAGTGAGGGTTATTTATAAGAAACTTTTGTTATATTAAGTTCTGCTATTTAAATCAATCAAATTATGATTCTACATTGAAATAATTTATTAAAAAAGAGCAATAGAGATCAGGCTGAAATAGTGGTGACTGTAAAATTAGGTCCATGATATTTTAATTTTATTAGTAACTAAATATTGCTTTTATAAGGCTGAGACTGAGAATTTTTTTACTTGTTTTTAACTTTTCTTCAATTTTTTTTAAACTTTCTTATCTACAAAGATAAGTTATATTTTTATACATAACCTATAAATAGGTGGCTACTCAACCTAACTTATGGAGCGGAAATCAGGAGTTGGAAAATATTCAGCCGTTTAAGTACCTGGGAGTGCTGCTGACAAAGAATTCTCACTGCACCAAGAAAACTAGGTTGTTGATCGCCATGGCCAAGGAAGATTTCAACAAGAAGAAGTTACTGCTTTCCAGCAAGTTGAGTTAGACACCGAGGAAGAAACTGATGAAATGATACATTTAGAATATCGCGCTGTATGGGGCAGACACTTAGACTCTTATGAAGATGGAAAAGACACACTTGAAGAGCTTTGAAATGTGTGGCTGGAGAAGACTTGATAAAATCAAATGGACTATTGAAGAAGTACTAAGAAGAGTGGGTGAGAAAATAACCATTTTGGTTGTGATTCTTTGGTACAAATCAAACTGGATCGCGCCCCCAAATTGCGCTTTTAGTTCTAATCATCGTCAAACATCACTAATTGAATATGGCTTCAGGACACTAACCAAAATGTATTCTAAAATTATTGATAATAATAATTATCATTTATTAATCTTGGTGTATGCCTTCAAGTTTACCTTTCTAATAAAAACTCTATACTGTAAATAGTGTACTAAATAATGATTTGACCCAAGTGAATAGAGTTATAGTTGATCTTAGCTTCTTCTCGTGAATGAATAAAGGATCGCACATTTGGTCACATTATCTAAGGCCTCAGTCTCTCGACAAACTGTATTTTTGTTGACCAAGAGATCAAGGTTCTAATCTTGGCAGTGCGCATTGGAGGTGGTTTTCCACAACCTTTATTCGTGGTCATGAGAGTGCAGATCCTCAAATGTTACATTAAGTCGGTTTAATAACCTTTGTGTTGGACGTAAAAATCAAAAGTACAATGGTTTTATTACACGCAATATCGTGAGTCACAGCACCAGAATCAATTGGTGCACGGGCTAAGGCGTCAATATCATCCGATCTGTCGGTGATGGAAAGGTTGGGATTCGGATCCCAACCACCTGTACTGAGTGTTTTTGTATAAATTGTTATTTTTTTTCTCCTTGTGAATAGAAGTAAATTTACTTTAATTATACCCTCCTTATTCATACTCAATCCGTTAAAATATGTGAGTACACAGGTACAGTCCAATTTTCATAAGAAGGGACTTTATGACAGCTAGAAAATATACTAGATCTATTTTTACGTATTTATACGCTAGGTCATGAGGTCTGTAGTGGTAACAATTGATATGTATTATCAATGGGTAGACTAGCCTATCAAACTCCACTAATAATACCGTACAGTTAAATGTTATCATTGACAAAAAAAATACTCATATTTTATAAATGTTTCTTCTAACCGAAATCTTTCAATAGTAACTAGTGAAGGATGGTCCCGCAAATAAAACCAACCAGGATGGCTCAGTGGTAAAGCATTGACGCACAAAGCTAAGGGCGTCGTGTTCGATTCACGTGTTCAGGTTGTCATTTTTTTACTAAATTCAACTACTATAGAAAGATGAGACTCAACCTGCTTCAGTGGACGAACAGATTAAGTTGTCACTCTCCTGTTAGACTGGCCGGCTGATTGTGGGGAGATGGGGGTTCGGATCCTTGTTGGGTCTATTGAGGTTTTTTCCCTTAAAATGGTTTCCCACTCTACTACCACGTAAATACGGGTATATTATCTCTAAAATGCTTCCTTACTCATCCCTGCCCCATTAAACTAATTATCATGTAGAGTTTGAACAGCTAGTAAGACGCGGTGATTGAAATAAATAAATATGAGAAGCACAAAAAATCAAATAAGTTTTGTTGCCGTAGTGCAACCCTTCCGCCTCCCTCCTCCACCCCGAATCTTGTTAGGATATTTATATTTAACGAGGAGTTTCCAATCACGCGATCCTTCAGTTTATTCAGTGAGTGTGTCGTGATTATAAACACAACACACTGCTGAGTCTGTGATAACGAGCATGTATGTACGTTGCGAAGGTCGGTGCACTGTGGCGTTGGAATCATAGGAGGGGATTCGCTGAATACTGGGATATAGATTACACAGTACAATTTTCATACGAATAACTGTATCCGGAAGCTATAAAAGCTACTGGATTTACTTTCAATTATTCATACGACAAGTCATGTTACCGGCAGTTGTACATTTTGGTAGGTAACTTAGTATCACTACTTACAAAATTACACTAATAATATAGTACATTATAATGTTATCCTTGTTGACTGCAAAAAAAAAGTTCATATTTTCCCAAAGTTTTTTCTCTACCGAAGTTCTACCATAGTATTTTTTTAATTATTATTTAGCACCGTGTCTTACTATCCGTTCGGGTTATACCGGGGCCTACGCTAGCTACGGGCCTGCATGCTACTGGCGTGACGTCACAGAGAGAGGCGGTAGGCTGCCGCTGCGCTCCATTAGTTAGCACGGGGTTAACTCGTGACGACCAACTAAAACTCTATTTTTACAAGTAATGTTACTGCCTAGGGTTTATTATGGGTATAGCGTTATTATGCAGCATTCTTACTTGAATATAATAGTGAATTGGTTTAATTTACATATAACCTAGCCTAAGCCATACAATTCAAATACTGTAATACAACGTCAAAGCAATAGCATTTACAGATATAATTTACTAAAACCATTTCCCAATATCGTGTCGGCTACCTATTTTTTCTAATTGAGAATCTTTGAGTAATTGTTTTCTAGGCTATAGGTTTTATCATTTTTTGACAGTTTCATAGCAACATAGTAATTTTATGTAAGGCAATAAAATATTAAAAACTATTACATGAAGGCAATGCATGATATTTTTAACTTTTTGTGGGACTAGATCAAAGCTTACCGGTAAAGATTTATTTTCACCACGTGCTAAATACATTCAATTAAATTCATTTAAGTTGTCCTACTTTTTAAAAATCATCAGAATACAAAATCACTAAACAAATCTACAAACAGAAATAATAGAATAATATAGGTTTTTAATTAAACTTACCAAGGGATGACATTAATTGTACAAAAGCTCAGCGCTTCTGTTCTTCTGCCCATCACCACAAAATAATAAAATAAAAATAAGCTAATTATTTCTCTTCACTCACAGTTAACCACTTTTTTTTTACCAAAACACTAAAAAAAGTTTTTATCCAGACAACTTTTTTACTTTTCGTTTTTCATTTTTTTTCTGGCTTAATCTGTCTTTGATAACTTTGGTGTAATTATTAAGAAGGATATTACAAAAAATTGAAACAAGCCTCTTTACAATATAAAAATGAGGTGATTTACATTCAAAACAAATAGATGAACACAAGTTTGAACTCTCCTTTAGCAAGTCCATTGCTAAACTAAACAACATGTTTTTTTGAGACTTCTTTTCCAAAAACATTTCTTCGTGAACTGGGCTTGTTAAACGTTTGAATAACTTTAAAACGTTACTTAAAATATGCACAAGTTCGGGCTTCGGTTTTTTAAGACCCCCTCTATCAATAAACTTTAAATATTGGGTGTTTTCTTTCGCAGCAACATCTTCTCCTGCAATAACACACTCATACCTCATAACATTCTTACACGATGTACAGTTTTTAAGTTTTTCGATCTTGTGAACAGCGTAGCCTGCTATGTATATCAGAGTCATTAGTTCATTTTGTGAAGTTTCTAAGTTTTTAACTTCATCATATACATTTGGACAGTCTGCCAAAACATAACTTTCAGTTAGTTCCTTGTCTCTTTCTTCATCTTCTTCTAAACTTAAATCTTTGATGGAGAACTCTCCCGCTTTGTATGATTGTATTTTTAACAGAGATATGGCTTTTATTTTTCTTTCTGATTCCAGAATTTCCGTCACACTTATGAGGTAATTCCCTCCACTCATCTGGCGGTATTGACCAAACCTGGACTCTATGTTATCATTCTGAAATTTTCCCAATAAAACATAATTTAGTATATTTGTGTCTAGGAGATACTTACACATCTCTATCATTGCTAGGGTTGTGTGTGTGAAAGAAAATTCAGTTTCTGCGCTCAGTTTCCCACAAAGACTACCTCGTATCTTCTTTTCTCCGAAATGATCAAATGAAGACCATTGTTTTAACCAATCTACTAGACTTATAAGAAATGTAATTCTTTTGTCAATGGTCGATGTGACAGGCTTTCTTAGTTCATCTCTTAAAGCAATCCCGGAAAATTTACTTTTAGTATTAACAAGGTTCCACCAAGTTAATATGACTAAAATGAATTCACAAGTACCTGTTATGTCCCCTCCAATGATTTTCAGGGCGGCAATGTTTTTTTCATCAAAAAGCCTGTGACATAAAGTTACGTTTTGCCTTTCTATGTTACTAGGGTACAAAACTTTTCTTGATAAACTTGGAGCCAATTTCACTGGCTGTTCTTGTTCTGTCCTATGCAGGGTTTTAAGATGACTTAGGCTGGCACACATTCTGTTTTGCGGGAAATTTATTTTAGATAATTCCGATTCGGACGTTGATATTTGCTTTAGTAGGTCCTCGGGTTCAGGAAATATTAAGGTTTGGTTTGTATCTTGTTGGTTCAGCCAATTGTTTCGAATGCATTTAAATATATGCTCTGTGTCAAATAACAAAAATACCTTGTCTGCTTCATTGTAAGGGTTTGTGAAAAAAAGTTGCATTTCCCCCCCACACAACAAGTCAAACATTTTTCTGTTCACCCTATTGTTGTCCGATATAATGCTAACTACTCGAAACCTTATTGAAGTTAGAAGCTCCAAGACACTAAGCATCAGTTTGTGAAGATCTTCGCCATTCATATGAATTTGGGGGAATAGGCCAACAACGTCTTTGTAATTGGATGTTATGGAGGAAATCATAAAAGTTTGAACAGTTTCGGCAACCTGAGGGCCTCCTCCTTTTATCACCATGCCTTCAATTTTCCCACCTTTGTAAGTAACATCGGGTCGTACATAGACCTCATCAACTAAAATATTTACAAATAGTTCACTGCTTTCTAATAGATCTTTCTTTTTCTTGAGGTAAGAACCTTGTTGTTTACTTATTCCTGATGTTCCAGGACCCAACTTCATTTTGAAACTATCTAAATATCTGTGGTGAGGCAGAGTTAGTATTTCACTGTTTCGTAAAGCTATGTAACCTGCAGGACATGTAAAACAAAATGTACATGCCCATATCAACATTCTTGTTGAATACCGAGGTGATTCAGCTACAATTAGGCCTAACTGTTCCTCAATGAATTCCAGTTTTGATTTATCCCTGTCGCTAATATTTTCCAAACACTGGCATTTATGTAATATTTCTTGAGACAACATTATGTGAGATTTAAACATTTCTTTTACATTATATTTCTCTTGAGAAATCAACTTATTTGAAGCCTCCAGTATTAATATTAACTTAGACCACAATCTACACGTGGTATCATTAACTGAGCCTACTAGTCTAAATACATGTTCAGTTACCTCTACATTCTTGTAATACACTTTAGTTTCCATAACATTATTTATACATACAGAAATTACAATAGATGGTGATCCTTCTATAGGAAGGTTTAGTTTGTAAAATATTATTTTATTTTCTTCATTTAAGATTAAATACCCTTGTTCCTTGTTATAGTGTTCTGAAACATTTAATCTAAAATCAGCAAAGTTTAGGATATTATCTTTCCCAGCTATTTCAATTTCTTTCTGTTTTTTAAGAATTTTAATTTCTTGTTGTCTTTCTTCAGGCGTCTTTCTTTTTTTTGGCAAGGTCTTAGACAAATATGAGGGTAAATTGTTTAAAATTGTTGGGTATGAACCAATTTTTAATCTAGGTTTGTCTCTTCTACAAGTTAAAATGGTGCCATCGGGCCTTTTTACGGAGTCTTCTCTAATAATATCTGATTCCGTAAAATGATCTACACATACGACTGAGTACGCGGAAGGGATAAAATTGTCTCTGTGAATGGATCGAATCCATTTTTGTCTGAGTGTTTCATCACTGGGAAATTTGAATACGGATTTTATATTAGTGTATTCATAGTTGGATTTACATCCAGGCACACAGCATTTTAAAGGCATTGAAACTAATGTTGAATAATGTACTTACAGCAGCTTACACTCATACAACACTCACTATACAAATGAACTAGTTAAACAACACAACACTATAGTGACCTCTTAAACAACTCACATAACCAATTAAACAATAAATCAACCTGTACAGTAGCCAGTGCAGGGGGAACTAACGTGACAAATCGTACAGGACCGCCGCTCGGCCTGACGTCACACTGGTGGTGGGGGAAAAGCATGCAGGCCCGATAGCTAGCGTAGGCCCCGGTTATACGCTTTAAGTACTAATTACGCTAATGAATAAGGAATTGGGAAGGTTGAATTAGAGGAGGTGAATCCGAATTTGCGTGGAGTGGAAGGGGAGTGGAAAGCTATTAAGGAAAAACCACCCCCAGCTCACCCGACCGAGACTCGAACCTCGATATCCCCGTTCTCAGCAGTCGAGCTCAACACGACTAGCGCGTTAGCCAACTACGCCACCGAGGAGGGTTCTTCCATAGTAGAAATCTGGTAGAAATACCTTTTCATAAGAGTTTATTTTTGATAAAATTTAATTATATTACTAATGTTATTCTATAGGTATCAAAACTGACAGCTAAAAATCACATTACTCTACGTATTTAAAAAAAAACTGGTTTAGTTATTTTGTAACTGTCAAATAATATCTTACTAAAATCATTCTAAATACTGTTATTAATTCGGTACGATCCATACTAGAAATATTTACGGCTTGGTAAAAAGGGCGGAGATTAGGAAGAAATATTTTAAGGAAGTGTGTCCTCAATTGCGTAGAGAAGGAATGGGAAAAATCTCACGGATAAATCACATTTATAAAACCATCTACTGCTACCCAAATCCGCGGGATACTCGAATCCTGACCTTCATCATCATGAGATGAGCAACTGCGATACGAATCTAACCCCTTAGACCACTCAGCCACCGCTGCGAGTGACGTGTTCTGTTTGCAATAACAGGAGATTACGTTATAGCTGATACGATAATATTCTCTTTTACTGATCTATCATTAGTTTTAATCACGCTGGTAGATCAGGCCTATTTATAATACATCTCGAACCAGGCATCGGAAAGTGGAGCGGTTTTCTAAGGGAACACGAAAAATGGTTAGAATTTCTTAATATGTTTTTTGAAAAACTTTTTTTTGGTCAAAATAAATCAAACATTGCTTCAGTACAAACATTTAATTTAATTTTCTTCACATGGTAATACTAACGGTACTTGAATATCTACCAAGGGTTTCCTGGAATTTAATTACTTTTTCCTCTTAATTAAAAAAGTTTGTCATCTAATGCCACTATGATCTTGACAAATATGCACGAACTGTTGACATCACCATATGAAGAAAATTAAACTCCATATTTATACCGAAGCAATATTTTATTAATTTTGGCCAAACAAATGTTTTGTTATTAAAACTGCGAAAAAATTGCCTTTTTTAAAGTTAATTGCATCATTGCATACAAATTTGCGTTTCCCTTATAATATATATTTATAAATGTATGTGTGTGTGCGCGTGCGTACGTGTGTTCCTTAAAATGATTGAGATAAAAATTATATGTATAATTAATTAAATTGATATACTTATATGTGTGTGTGCCCCTAATAACGTTTGAGCTTATATATGATTAAAAAAAATATTTCCACGTGTAAGACACAGCTTAGACGTTTCTTCTTTATATATTTTCTTTACTTATAAGTTATAAATCAATATACCAGAGCCAGAAAAGTCAAAGATTAAAACCATAACAATATTCGGACGCGGTTGACAGCCAAAGAGTAACAAAGTGTTTTTATTTCATCGGGTCTTAGTGTCCTTTCAGATTACAATGATAAGCATATATTTTAACTACACTAGTTGGGTAGATATTACGAAGGTAGAACTCATTGGAAACTTACCCGTAGCTGCGTGGAGAGAGTGTGATAAACTATTTACAGAAATAAACTAAATATATTTGGCCGGGATTTGAACCCCAACCTCCTCATCATCGGTAGCCCGACTTGACATGTATAGCACGTGACGACTGATATGGGTAGCAAAGAGTTTTTTTTAAAAGACAGGGAACTGGTTTATTAAGGTATGTCTATAAAAAAAATCACCTTTAATCTTCTGGAGAGGGGGTAGTAAAGCCAAAGTGTCGTAAAACTGGAATTGATCAGGGTCAGCGTGTTTATAGCTTGCCAGAACCTGCCATAGTATCAACAAAAAAGAAAGGAAAAAGTATATATTAAGAAGAAAATAAGCCAGAAAATACTCGAAAAGTAAGTGAAAAAGACAATTTTGTGGTGGCGATGCCGTTGGCGACACAATTGGCTATAAAAGGTTTGTATGAGGGCAGAATGGTTACCATGGTAACAAGACGAGATCGTCTTCTTGGGGGCAGACCACGGGAATGGCTATTTCGTTGGGTAATTTCCTTTTAGAGGTACAGTGTTGTCTGAAAAATATATTGTAATTTTACTCATAGAATAACTGCAACGTAGCCCTCCAAGGTGGGAACGCTAACTAAATTTTAAACTTATCTGTTGTGTTATGCCGGGGACGGGGAGTCTGGGGTTCAGGTTCAGAATGGATATAATTATAGGGTGATTCTATTAAATAGTTTTCCGCTCTATTTATCCAATCGAATCTGGATACATTTTACTAAGATCTATCTTTATAATCCCTACAACATTAGTGTAGCTAAATGTGTATAGACCGGATGGGTAGTAAGTCGTGAAGTATAAAACAACAACACAAATTAAAAATTGGAATCTACCAAATTTCTATTAAAGCTACAATAATTATTTTTGTGACCATTATGAAATATCATGCGTTTATAAATCTATTGTTTCTCCAACTAAATGGAATTTGAGATTTTAAGTAAATTACACATTATTCACGAATTTTGAACATTGATAATTATAATATAATTTGTTTTTATTAATAAATACAAGTTAGTTTGTCTGTAAATTGTACTAAGTTCAAACAAGTGCCACTGAACCATTTAGTTTTATAATTTAATTAATTGTGTTTGTAACAAATTAATTATAGTTTCTCCACAGCATGTATTGCACATGCGGATCAAACACGTGTCTACTAATTACACTAATGTGTCGAGGATGGTGAATATTTGATTTAGAGGAAGTGCATCCAAATTAGCGTGACGGGAGAGTGGAAAATCATTGAGAAAAACCACCCTCAGTACACCCGAATGGGATGAAAACTCCGATATCCCAGTCATCAGCGTCCCAATATATTGAAAGAATGACGACGTAGATAATTTGGCCACCGAAGTGGATTCATTACGCTAGTTGCGTGAGGATTTAATTTAATTAATCGATTACTGTTTCCAAACAGTGACCTTGGTCACTTTTTTAAATTCAAGACATATATATTTTCCACCACCAGCTTACTAGACCTGTCGTATCTTCATATGTTTTATAGTATATTTTAGGACTAGGACAGGCACAACACCCTGTCCCCGGCCGTTAATTTATCAATGTGGAAAAGTAAACTCATATTTTCATCGATGATAAACTTTTGGCCATGCCGTGAATCAAACCCGGGACCCTTAGCTTAATAGACAGAAACGCTACCGAATGAGCGAATGTGTCGGACAGTTGCGTAAGAATAAGGAAAGCACAATTTTAAAGGAAATGAACATTTATTTACGGGGAGGTAGAGTTTGAAACCATTTAGGAAAATAACCTCAGAACACCCTGCAGGGACTTAAACCCCAAACTCCACGTCACCGGTAAACCATATTAAAATTGATTAAATTTTATACTGTCCCACTGATTCTGAATATAAAAAGGTTAGTAATGATTGATGAGAAAACAGACCGTTTAGTGCAAGCTATGGAATTTATGACTACCTAAATTAAAAAAAAACTTAAAAACTTATTTTTCCTGTTGGGTTAGATAATAATTTCGGATAACATTTTAAAGATTTTGATTTCAATTTTAATAAACCTTTGTATACTCCTATGAAATGCAAATATTCAAAGTTTATTATTTTTTAAGTTTTTTATATCGAAAACATGTTTTTACTTTATTATCCAACGTGTTCTAGGAAAAGTTCAACTTCACAAATAAGAATATTTAGGAGCTAGGTTCTAGTGTTGTGCTTGACTTTGACTTGGAATCTTGGGGTTTGGTCTTCAACTAACCCACATCGTTGGGCTGATAAAATGCCATGCTTATCTAATCTGTTTTACTGGCGATGGATAAGTTGGAGTTCAATCCCGACCGAGAGCTGTATCAATGTTTTACCGTTGCTCTTACTCCACGCAAATGTGGTTACACTTCCTATAAATTCAACCTTCCTCATCCTTGCTGTATTTAGTGGAAATATGCGTTTTTACCGGTTGGGTAGTAAGATGTGGTGATAAATGAAAGATGTATATTAGTGGTTGTTAGCAATGCGTTTTATGATTCACTTTAGAATACTACTATTATTTGGTGTTCTGCCTAGTGGAAATTCTTTACATGGTAGCTCTCCAATTCAAACGTTTAAATTTATTCCTATCCAGTTCTATTAAATTTTATATTTAAATTTTCTAGCACAAAACGAACAAATAAAATATACAATGTATAATATAAATTATAAATAATATGTATAGTGCATATATTATATAATATACATTACATATAATATACATTATTTTTAATACATTTTTTTTAGCACCGCGTCTTTACTACTCGTTCGGGTTACACGCCTATGAACTAATAAAGCTAATGTTTTTTGAGGGATTATGAAGGTTACATTGAGAGAAATTGTACCCACATTTTCGTAGAGGGAGGGTGAAAAATATGTTGTAAAAATCCCACTCACAACACCCAACCGATATTCAAACCTTGATCTCTCCATCATCGGCAGTCTAACATAACACGAGAGTAGAGCGTTAGATCATGTGGCTACCGAAGTGGGCATATATTATTTATTATATAAATAATTATGTGAAATTGTAAAAGTTATATGGTGTGGAAAATAAAATCTAAGGACCGGCAAGACTGGAAAATTGTTGCGAACCGATCTCAAGATCTATAACCACGAAGAGGGTATTATAATGTAAGCTTACAAATATGTTGAGACAGTGGTAGATCGTACATATATTTTTTGGAACAAACTGTACACTAATCTAATTTTAAGTGATGAAGTGCATGATCCTGAATGTGTGTGTCTGGGGGAGGGGGGGTGGGGGACGAAAGGGTAAGGGCGCTAGAGTGCTGGAGGGTGAAGTTGAGGATGGCGACATTGTCTTCATCGGTAATAGGTTCGAGGCTTTCTAAATCCACTCCCAAGACCAACGAATTGGTTACACACTGACCTCTGTAGAGAGGTTTATTTTGACACTTCCTTCACAGTATGGTTTCATTCAATTTGGGGAGAAGTGGCGACTTTAATACATTACACAATCGAGGAGCTTTTCAGAGTATCAGCAAGCTATCTCCGGTCCATTTCTTCTGAATAGTGGTATTGGTAGGGCTTGCCACACGGTTAGTGTGCATTACGCTTGAGTCCTAGGGGACAACAGGCTGCAATGGTAAGGCTTTGGTGTATTTACAATGTAGTTTTTTGTGATCTTTCATTTCAAAATGCTATTAGAGCTTGTAGCTCCTCAAGGTTCATTCCTGTTCTGCTCCTAGATTTTTCGAACAAATAAAAATATCTGGAAGGACACGGTTCCATTCCAACAGACTGTGTGTGTCAGTGTGGATATCTAACAGTTTCCCGCTATCCCTTATAGCATCTACCATCCTTTCTAGAATCTTTTGGGTGACTTGGTGGTTTAGGGGTAAGGTGTCAGACTTCTGTGCTGGGGGTCCGAGGTTCAATCATTGGTCCCGGCATAGATCTATCTGATTTCCAAACCCTTCCGTCACCTCTGACAATACGTGTATTAATCACAACTTATGAATGTGTGGAATGCCAGGCCTCAACCGTGGTTCGGATCCCACATTAAACTGTAGGTCCTCCATTTCATCTCACAGTCACCCTACCATTACACATTAGCGTAAGTGCGTATAACCCCAAACGGGTAGTAAGACGCGGTGCTAATAATAATAATAATAATAATAATAATAATAATAATAATAATAGAGTCTGCTCTACTTTTTGGCATCAATCTCCCTTTCTATCACATATCCTCCTATCAGTTATCCACCCTCCTATTTGGCGTTTATCCTACTTTCAATCTTCTATACTCCTTTCCAGTTTATATCCTCCTTTCATGCGTCCATACTTCTTTCCAGCATTATATTCCTTTCCAGCGTTTATTCTCTTTTCCGGCGTCCATCCTCCTTTACCGACGTTTATATTCTTTCTGGCATCCATACTACTTTCCAGCTTATCTAATCCTTTCCAGTGTCTACTCTTCTTGATTTTGTCTCTAGTCCTTTCTGTCGTATCGTTTCCTTTCCAGTATATACTTTCCTGTATTGAATCTATATTTCTTTACGGCATTCCACTCTTTTTTTTACGGAGTCTGCCCTCTTCTCTGACGTCAATTCTTCTTTCTGTCGTATATTCTTCTTTCCAGCTTCTACCCTCATATCTAGCGTCTTTTCTATTTTCAAGAATATCTCCCCCTTTCCTGTGTCTATCTTCTTTCTGACATCTATCCTCCTTTCAGGTATTTATCTTCAATACAGGCATATATCTTACTTTTAGGCTTAACTCGTTAATTCTGACGTTTAAACTTATTTCAGGTGCGTATATATTTCTTTCAAGCGTCCATCCTTCCAGCGTTTATCCTTCATTCAAACGCTTAAGCGCCATTTGGGCATATATTTTCATTCATATCCCTATTTAAAGCATATACTTTAATTTCGATTTTCAAGTATCACTGTTTCTTTTAGGCGTCCATTATTATTTCAAATCTTATTTTAACTGTCAAGTCTTTGGTTATTTCAGTTGGAATATATCTAAGAGTATAATATTATGAAAATAAACATTTTAAAACATTCTAAAACAATATTTAAAACATGATATCGATAGTCAATGAATATTTTGAACGTGATGGAATTAATTTTGGTTTCGATTAGTAAGTTCGTAAACGGCACATGCATTATTAGCGCTTTAGGCAGTATGCTTAGAGAGCTCCTAAGCCCATCCCATAAGGGCTAAGAAATATCCAACTGAGAAGAATACGAACTATCAGAGTCTATTAGAGGTGCTAAGCATTTGAACGTCTAGTACTTAAACGATCTTGCTCACAGCTCGAGGCCATTATAACCTAGATACGTATTTGACTAATTCACCTGTATTTTCTGGGCTCTATATATTAGGGGAGGGGGGTGTAGTGTACGTTTATAAACATATAGTTATACTTAGCTAAAATCTTCATAAAAATTAACTTAACCTAAAACAACACACTCAACATTGACTACTGATCTTAATCGAATAAATATATAATGGGATAATCTGTAATAAATAATAAAATTATTTTAATGATTACCAGAGATTGTATTCGATCTCGTTAGCAGCGTGGACGGGCGTCTCCTTATAACGAACCAAGCTTAGGTTCGATATTAATTGGCGTAGGCCGGCAACTCGTTAGTTAGAACAATGTCAATACGTTAATTAACATTTAACGGATTATGCAATAAGAAGGCATAATGACTATAAACGTAACTTACACTGACGACTTGAACCAATCAGGGAATAGTTATGTTGTCATCGTCTTTAAACATATACGTGCAATCTAGACTAGGAATATGAAATTGAAAGAAATGTACCGCCACTTGACTCGTTTTTAGTACAGTAGACTCGCGTTAATCCGAAATTTATATGACCGATAGTAGGTCGGATTAGCAAAAATTCCGGATTGCCCAAAACACACATAATTAAAAAAATGTTTGATAAGTTAAGGTCTATTACTTATTTAAATTAGTAGGCTTACATAAGAGTACATTTTAACCCTTTACTTCATCAGATATCATCTGTAAATTGCATAATGGTCATGTTATAATAAATACACTCACTAAATTTAGCAGCCGGAGGGTTCGTTGCGCTGAGCCCATGACACCCTCTATCCTCAAATGTTGGCACTATCATCGCTGACTGCGGTGGCCGCTTGGCCGGTATGGCTCGCGCATGGATTCACACCATGGAGTTTGAGTCAACATTGATAGCATTTTAATTAAATTGTTAGTATTTTTTGACAGGTATTATTTATACTACTTATGAAATGTTACAGTTTAAGACCACATGAACTCACAAATTAATATATATATATATCGTTTTAGTAACTTTTATAGCAGTGAATAAAGTTAATACAACAGTATTATACTGTCAAATAGTTCATTTCTATCTACAGTCCAATTTTAATATTGACTGTAATTAGTAGGCTTATATTTGCAATTGTTTTACAATAATTGTAAGGGAATCGTCTAAATAATGAAAATTTATATTACAATCAAAATGTATAACAGTTAACTAATATATTGACAGGTCATCTGGCGGTACAGGGGTAAAATGTGGTGGGGGGACTGGGGTTCAATCCTCGGTCCCGACACAGATTTATCTGATTGCCAAACCCTTCCTTCACCTCTGACAAGACGTGTATTAATCACAACTTGTGAATGTTTGGAATTCCAGGTCTCTGCCGTGGTTCGGATCTCACGTTTAGCTGTAGATCCTCCATTTCATCTCGCAATAATTACTCTACCATTATACATAAGCGTAAGTGCGTATAACTCGAACAGGTAGTAATTAATAATTTAACCCTGAAGAAATGTTTTTGTATTTTGTGTGCGTTTATATGATTTAATTTCAATATAGCTTTAAAATCAAACGATAACAACTAGCATGTTTTTTGTTGAGGGTGCCATTATAAACTTTGTCATGATGTACAAGCAAAAATCAGTTTTTTATAGAGTGTCTTACTACACTTTCGGGTTATAGGCCTACGCTTATGTATTAATTACACCAGTGGTTTTAGGGATTAGAAAGATTATATTTAGAGGAAGTGTACCCACATTTGCTTGGAAGGAGAATGGAAAACATCGCGACCGAAATTCTAACCTCGATATTCCCGTCATCAGCTGTCTGGTCTACAGCGAGAGTCGTGCGTTAGGCCAAGCCACTGAAGTGAGTTGGCGAAAATCATTGATTAATATATTAACTTTACCGTCAGATGAAGTTAATCCATCAAAACACATAAGTTAAGTATATATCATTTCAACCCGCTCTTCTTCCTAATGTTAGCTGCGCACATGGTAATTATTATCGCTACTATTCTAATTATTCTCCGTCCTTTTCCACAACGACCGGATGACCCCTTAGGTCTGTGAAGTTTATTATGAAGGGTCATTGCGTACACTTTCCGGTCGAGTTGTATGCGGTTTCATTGTAGCCACCTCCTCTAAACTTTTTCACGGCTTAAACTCTTTCCTGAGTCCCTGTTCCCTTTTCCGTCCCCATCGTCCCCTCATCTCAAAGCAAAGAGCAATTTTCATTATGTACTGTAGATGTCAAATCCTTTCGTGCAAACATCCCCTTGACATTTTGAATTAGTTGACGGATAACTACCAAACTTGCCCTTTTTGGGCGTAACAGGTTTATATATTTTAACTTCCTCTAGAGTGTGGATCTTTATTTCAGGACCAGGAGCTATACAATTTCATAAATAGTTTATCGTTTCAAAATCACCTAAATTACATCCGCATCTGTGAACACAAGGTCTAACGCATCAATCTAACAATAATAATAATAATAATAATAAAATTAGCACCACGTCTTATTACCCGTTCGGGTTATAAGCTTTAAGTACTAATTACTCTAATGGATTAGGACTTAGGAAGGTTGAATTAGAGGAAGTGAACCCGCATTTGCGTGGAGGGAGAGTGGAAAACCATATAGGAAAAACCACCCCTAGTTCACCTGACCGATATTCGAACCTCGATCTCCCCATCCTCAGCAGTCGAGCTTCAACACGACTAGAGCGTTAGCCAACTACACCATCGATGCGGGTATCAATCTAACACTATACTGTATTTCTGATGACGGAAAGGTTGGGATTCAAACCTACGTTGGCTGTATGGGGGGTGGTTTATTTTACTAATTTGCTTTCCACTCATCCTCCACGTAAATGTTGGTGCGTTTCCTTAAAAAGTACATTTCCTTATTCTCACTCACCTAGCGTAATTAAGGTATGGTCCGTCACCTTAACTCAGTCGGTAACGTATCTGTTTATTGAGTTAAGGACCCCGGGATCGATTTCTGACATGATCAAAAAATGTATCATTGGTGAAATGTGTTTACCCTTTCACAGTGACGAATCAACGGCTGGCGGCTGGATGTTGTGTCTGGTCTAGATTTAAGATAGTTTATAAGTCGTGTGTTGATATAATCATTTGGTTCAGAAAGTGCACGTTAAATACCTCAAATAAACGAGAAAAAATTAATGTATGTGTATACAGAATTGCAAATGGGTAGTGAAACGCAGGGGGAGAAACAAAACGAAAAAACTTATCTTCCAGCATTCAAGTGAAAGTATTCCCACAGAGTATGTTGCGATTCCCACATACCCTGAGTCAAACATATTTTGGGCGCATCAGCACGTGTTGAAAGACGACTGTCGATATTTAAGGTGGGAGTATATTTGATTACATGATTGAAGGTAGCGTATTTGCACGAATGGAGTGTAAGAAACTATTTAGGCCATAGCACCCTCTGTACACTCAGCCGTAATCCAACCCCGACCTCTCCCCTGCCAGAAAACTAGGGGAGACGAGCTTGACGTTTAGTCCACGTGCCCACCGATGAAGTTGTTAATTCGGTTCACAATTGTTTATTTATGGCTTTGGACAACCATGGTCATAGATTGGTGGCCCGAATAACGATATACACAAAAAATAAAATCTAAGTGTCCTTGAGGGGTGTGTCTATATTTATTCAAGGTTTGTTCGAGATCTATCGATTAGTTCAAAAGCTATGAGAGCTTTAAAAATAAACACTCTCAGCACCTAAATCCTTTTTAGTACAAAGGACTAAATATATCAAACATTTTCCTCTCCTCTCGGAGAATTCCGATAAAATAAATGACAACTGAGACGATTACCAGCGAGCAGTCAATCTTTAAGGAAGACATCGCCGATCTCAAGCCGCCTCCTCCACTGCTCACTTGACTGGATGTCATGGATGTGTGTGAGCGCTCCTGGTGGCCGGTCTCTTTCACTAGCACCTCAGCTCCCCCACCCCAGCGCCGTGACGCCTGCCGTCCTGTCAGTTGTCTTGCGGACGGGGTGCTAGACGCAGTCGTGTGCAACAATCATAGCAGCTGTTACAGCCCTCGTAGTAAGTAGATCTTGATAGTTTATTTTAAGCTTTTGCTTTTGAAGGCTCGTTATCGATTCCTCTCCCACAGGTTCTAAAAAACATGTTTTTACTCAAACGGAATAAAAAGCCAATCTTATTTTTTTTCACCGTGTTTTTCACCATATCTACCCATCTCAATGTAACATGGATGAAAAAAGTAGAATTTTCAGAATAGATAGACCCCCATTTTGAATGGAGTGATAATGGGAAACTGTTTAGGAAATAGAAACATCAATACATCTGACCGGAATTCAAACCCGGATATCCTCATCATCAGCAATCTATTCAAAAACTAGAGTGATGGGTTAAGTAATTTGACTACCATTGCGGGTAATACATTTTTTTTTATCAACGTGTCATACCACCAATTATGGCTACACGCTCATGTACTAACTAAGCTAATGGGTTAGGGATTAATGAGGAAGGTTGAATTTAAAGGAGATTTTTCACTGTTGCCTGGAGAGAGTTAGAGTGTGAAACTATCTAGAAAAAAAAATTTCAGCACACCGGACCGGGATCGAACCATGATTCCCCTATCAACGGTGCTCGATTCTGTTGCGAGAGTAGTGCCTTACACCATGCGGTCAATGAAGCAGGTATTATTTCTCTCTTGATTATCATGATTATAAAACTATTCGAATCCCATATGGATAGGAATATTCTTGCAACTAATTTTACCATTTTTGTTTAAATTGGTACACACGACGTTATAGGTAGAGTGGTCAATTACATGTCTGGGATAAATGGCTCGATTCCATACGGTTCATAAAAAGAGTTTGTTAATGATTGGGTTTAACCTTTTAAACAAATAGTACAATAATTATTAGAGCTAGGATTTTATATTTGGTAAGATGTAGCTAAGTTTAGCTTGGGTTAGTTTGTAAGTCATTTGCTCCCACAACCCCTTAAGTGATTGAAGTCTTAAGGCGTTACTCTAACTACGAGTATATATTGGACTGTTGATGAATGATGGTGTGATAGAGCTTAGTAAACTGGTCGGAGGTACTTATGGTGGATTTCCATACATGGTTTCCCAATCTACCTTCACGCAAATGCTGGTAAATTTCCTTAAGATTCTACCTTCCTGGTTGATAACCCTATTTTATGAAAAATGTGGATAGGCCAACCTGTTAGTAAAACAGGGTTCACAAAAAAATACACCCGTATGTAAAGTAGACACATCTAGGTAGTCCACTTTCCAAACCTTATAATTTAGTTTGGTAAAATGTCAAGAACATCTAAAGGGGATTTATTTTTCGTGCTCCACGTGCTTCTAAGCGCCTGAAATATCAGTATATTTAATAAAATGGGCGTGTTGAGCTCGACTGCTGAGGACGGGGAGATTGAGGTTCGAATATCGGTCGGGTGAACTGGGGGTGGTTTTTCCTAAATGGTTTTCCACTCTACCTCCACGCAAATGAGGGTTCACTTCCTATAATTCAACCTTCCCAATTCCTAATCAATTAGAGTAATTAGTACTTAAAGCGTATAACCCGAACGGGTAGTAAGACGCGGTGCTAAATATATTAATAAAATGGGGTAGGGTAGAATAAGATAGAATGTGGAGTAAATGCACCTCCATTTTAATAGAGTTAGATAGAGAAGCCAGTAGAAAATAAATCACCCTCATTACACTTTATAAGGATTCAAACCTGTACCACCTATCATTAGAAGTCTAGTCTACAATGAGAGTGACGCCAATGGACCATGCAATCACCGATGCGTATGCTATAACTTTCTTATTTGTACTTTTATTTCTGGTCAAATATTGTAATTAATTGAATTTCACCCACTTCGGTGGTCGAAGGCATCACTATATATATATATATATATATATATATATATATATATATATATATATAT
>CABFVX010000492.1:98890-110644 GCA_902151425.1 Timema shepardi | reverse complement strand
TATTATTATTAGCACCGCGTCTTACTACCCGTTCGGGTTATACGCACTTACGCTAATGTGTAATGGTAGGGTGATTGTGAGATGAAATGGAGGACCTATGGTTTAACGTGGAATCCGAACCACGGTGGAGGCCTGGCATTCCCCACATTCATAAGATGTCTTGTCAGAGGTGAAGGAAGGGCTTGGTAATCAGATAAATATGTGCCGGGACGGAGGATTGAACCCCGGCCGCCAGCGCGGAAGTCTGACACCTTACCCCTAGTCCACCAGGTCACCGTTTGGGTTACAAGATTGTGTAATAATTACTCTAATGTTGTAGGGATGAGGAATGAAGCATTTTAAAGGTAATCTACTTGCATTTGCGTGGAAGGAGAATGGGATATAATTTAGGAAAAATCACGCTCAGTAGACCCGACCGTGATTTTAGAACCCCAATCTCCCGGTTATCAGTGGGTCAGTCCAATACAAGAGTGACGCCTTACACCAATTAAGTGTTTTCCCATCTCCAAGACCACAATTTTATAAATGTAAGAGATTAAGAAGACAATCAGCCAATCAATTAATGATTAAGATCATTGTACGTGTTATCAAACTAAGAAATTTACATGAGACTAGTTTCGATACATTGTAACACGTTTAACCTTTGTATTATTACTATGGAAGATAATTTATAAACGAGTTTTACCGAAAATATTACAATCCAGTTTAAATTTAAAAAAATAATGTGGCTGTCACTTTGGATAAATTCCTCCTTTTGTATATTTTTGCTTGCACACTCAAGTATCGAGATATAATATAAATATTCTAGCAACGCAAATTTGAAATAAATTTATTCAACCGACTCTATATGAGTGAACATCGTACCAAAACCACTTTTCATATCGTAGAAAGACACCGAACCGAGTCTTTTCATTATCGTAGTAAAATGTGCACGCGTACTTAAACCCACTTTCTTTCATATAGTCTGGTTTGGTTGTGGCAGAAAGCTCGGGGATAGAATCTCCCTGAATGTGCGGGGGTGGGGTGTGTTTTTCCTAAATGATTTTCCACTCTCCCTCCACGTGAATGCGTGCACGTTACCTGTAATTTCTACTTTCCTCACCCCTACTTCATCAGTGTGATTGAATGTGGATATCCCAGACGGGTAGTAAGATGCAGTGCAAAAACAAATGAGAAAGTAAAACGTGGATGGTATCAGTGACAGTATATTTTAAATAAATTATCAGTTTGAAACGACTCCATCGTGGATCACCCTTACATGACTGTGAACAATGTGTGTGTTTTTATAACATGCTACCTGGGTGAGAGGAATTAACACAGGTGGACAGCTGTAGCAAACTTGTTCGTGTTCGTGCTATTCTGGGATAACCTCCTGGGAGGTCATACGTTCCTAGTACACGCCTAGAAACAACGAGTAACATACTATAGAATTTCAGGCCCCGAGCTGCATGCTAATTAATTATTTATTTTATTGTCTGGAATCAGTGAGGTAAGCAAAATCAATTAGCAAAGGGGTACCTTCCCCCAACCATCGTAGGCAAGCAGCTTTCTGTACTTAAGATAGGTATAAAAGCTACTAATATATTTTAGATAGTTACGGGGTAGGTAATTCATGGCTAGTTAAACTGTATCCTTGTAATCTATCCATCTACCTTCTACGTTTTTTATTAGAACCATTATTGGTAAACCCATTGATTAAGTGGGTCATTTCTTTTTTTATTTCATACATAAGCACCGAGAGAGAATAAATATTCTAGCATCTCAAATTTGAAATGAATTGGCTCAACCGACTCGATAAATGTTCAGAGCACGCCGTTAGAAGCGCTTGCAGAAAACGTGTGCATAAAAAAAGATATATTAAATGGTCTTAATCAAACACATACACAAGTTGTTTACCCTATTGTTTCTTAGATAATAAATGTACTATGTTGACATGTTGACTCTAATTTTTATGTTTTAAGATAAGTAAGTTAACATAAGCATTTCTAAGCAATTCATTGAACTAATTTTACATTCAATACACGCAAAATATCGGAATTATTTTTTTAAACCGTAGGGTGTACAGCGTGACTTATCAATGCTTTATTAATCCATCACCCACACAAGTGGGCACGTGGACAAAGGTGTCAGTCTTATCTGGTCTGATTTGATGGTGATGAGGAGAAGTTGGGGTTCGAATACCTATTGGGTATACTGAGAAGATTTTGTCATTTTTTGTTTCCGATGTCTCTTCCACGCGAAAGTGGATACATTTATTCTAAATTTTACCTTTCTGATCGTTATAGCGCATTAGTGTTAGCATGTGCGTAGCGTGGATGTATAATAATAAGATGGGGTACACCTATCTCCGAAAGTGAGTTAGGAAATTTAAACTGCGTCTACTTTACTTTTTAACGAGTAAACTGAACCCTTTTTCAAAGTTCTATAAAAAATTAATTATGATTATGTAATACTCAGTTATTTTTATTTTATTTTTCACCAAAGAAAAAAATACTATGTGGGGTAGTATTTACATCAATTTTTTTACAATTTTCAAGTGACTACATTCAGTAAATTGAAGTGGTGTAAAGTTGTCTGATGAAAACTGATATACTTAGGTCTCTCCTGACTGAAACAAAAACTTATTCTGCACACCCAACTGTAAGAGCTCCCACACCTGACAACAAGGTCCCTTATTGAATCAGGCACCCACGTTACCGCAAACGAAGGAGACTAATAAAACAACGTAGCACTTGTTAAAATAAGGTGGAAAAGGGGGAGGGGGGGACAGAGAGCTTAAAAAAAGACGCCAAAGTCAAAACACACACTGGTAAACGTCAGCCCCATCTAGTTTAGTTTGCTAATGACGGGAATATCGGGGTTTACATCACGGCCGAGTGTACTGAGGGTAGTTTTTTTTTTACTAAATAGTTGCTCACTGTGTCTCCACGCTAATTCGGGTACATTTTTTCTAAATCTTAACTTCCCTCATCTATACCATATCAGCGTAATTAAAACCTGTACATTCCGGAAGGCTATTAAGGCGTGGGGCAAAAGAATGTATATAAATTGTTCATTTTGACACATACACACGTGTTCCTACAATCTCATATATCCCCTTGAATTTATAATTAGAGAGTCGGTTGTAAATCAATTGGATTCTTGTTCAATCCTGGACAGTTCATAAAATGTTTTGCTATGAAAGTATTTATATTTAATTTGACACAAATCCCACTCTATGGTTTGATTTTCTAATAATACGGATTTATGTCCTTTATTTCACTATAGAGGAGTCATGGTTGAATTAGAAAATGCACAAACGTTGAAGAAATGTTTCTAGCTTATTAGTTTATCGCTATTGATACCTTCTGTCATAAGTATTATTTGACGAATGAATGTATTAAAGGTGTTTTAGTAACTTTAATAGCTCCTAGGGCTATCTGCCCTTAGTTTATAAGGCATGTGATACTAACTCCCATTACGTCTATTTTTCTACTGTCCATTCTATATATTTTTTTCCACTTTATTATTATTATTATTATTATTATCACAGCATCTTACTACCCGTTCGGGTTATACGCACTTCCACTTTAAGCTAAATTAAAATAGTTTTCATTTTTAATGTGCTGCCTAATATTTTCGGATGTCTTATGTCAGATGTTTATCAATGATGAATAATAGTTTTTCTTAAGCGTATATATTTAAGAAAATAAAAGCATTTTGATGAAAAAACTTTGCTTACATTCAATTAAAACTATCAAATAAAACAAGGTATTTGAAAGCTTCTGGCATTTACTGACGCTTTCATTGTGACAAAGTAGA
This sequence comes from Timema shepardi, assembly GCA_902151425.1. Taxonomy (NCBI): domain Eukaryota; kingdom Metazoa; phylum Arthropoda; class Insecta; order Phasmatodea; family Timematidae; genus Timema; species Timema shepardi. Next base: position 106,843 of record CABFVX010000492.1, on the reverse strand, counting down.
AATGGATTAATTTACATTGCAATTCTAGCCGTCTACAATCTATAAAGAACGCAACAAAACTTTGGAATAAAAGCCACTAGATTTATTTGATAATAAATAGTGATATTAAACTTTACAGTCTTTAATAATGTATCCTACCTTTTTAATTGAATGATTTCTTCATTGTTTTACTAAACCAGCTATATAAAAAAATATACAAATTAGAAACACTATGCAGTTTTGTGACATATTTGCCACACGAAAAAATTATAAGTTACGTAACAGTAATTAGCAAACCCAATTTTATAAGACCAAAAAATAAAAATAATTATAAAAAATATTTCTTAATATTCTTATCTTTCATTCTTTCCAAGATTTAATAAAACTTTGAAAATACTTGCTTCCTGAAAAAAAATATAAAAAGGAACCTTATAAAAAATAAACACACAGAGTAAATTAGCTTAGAATTAATTTTGGTTTTCCTCAAAACTTTGCATCCGATGTTACAAAATATTAATTTTTTGCAGATTTATTTATACTCCCCTTGATTTATTTTTTTATTTATTAAAAAACTATACTCTAATTTGCCTACGAATATACATATGATGGCTATAACAAATTAGTATATCTACTTTAACGTAGTCATATTTCAAGATGACAGGGAGCTTTCATTATGTGTGTGTATATAGGCCTATACAAGCATCACGTATTACTACCCATTCAGGCTATACGCTTTGATATATATTATCAAAGCAGAAATAATAAAGTATAAGATTATCAATGTTAATAGCAAATAAAGGTTTATATTTTCTAATGGTTTCCTCTTTGCCAAATCCTCATTATAGCTCCCCATCCTGCCCAATCTCGTTTGTATGTGCATAATAAACAGTCACATTAATGAAAATTCTCTTAGAATTTTCACCAACCGTCTGTCTGCGCTGGAAACTTGCATGATTTAGACTTCTTTGCGTTTTACTTCTCGTGTTTGTGTTGAATAAACATATGGTGAGCTCATTATTTATTTATTTAAACAGCTTCTATCACAGAAATTAGAAGTAGCACTGGTGTCTAGCTAAGAAATCATGTAGACAACGCAGAAATAAAATAATATCCATAATATAAAAAATTCCTTAGATAAGAGATACACAATTTTTATCTATTATGTATTTATATAATTTAAAAAAAGTCCCAATGTGTTCTCCAAGTTTTTATTGAGGTAGTTAACGTGCACTTTCTGAACCGACTGATTATATCGGCACATGACCTCTAAACTAACTTATACATAACAAACACAATACCCATTCCTCCGTCCATTAATGCATCACTTTGAGAGTAAAAACCCATATTTCACCATAATAACTTTTTCTGCAATGCCAGGAATTAAACTCTGGACCCTTAGTTCAATAGACAGACACGCTACCAACTGAGATAGGCTTTGGGCGTCTTCTAGTAAGTAACACTTTTATTTCAATGGTAAATCCACGTTACTTAAATTATACTATTGACTTGAATACTTTGCAAAAGTCAATTAGTAAAAACTCTAATATTTGGGTACAAGGGCTAAAGCCTAAATTTCATGTAAATTGGTTTGCCATTGAGGGTGAGATCATTGTTCAAATACCGGCTAGGTGAACAGAAGCGTTCATTCCTAAATTATTTTCAATTCTCCTTTCTGCATTTCATTTCCTCGTTTCTACCTCTCTAGTATAATTGGGTGGTAAGGGTGTGTGAATCTTTGAAATGTCAAAGGTCAAATCTACTTCATTTCAACACCCATACCAAACCTTTGCACCTATGAAAAATATCGGAGGAAAAAGAAAACTTTGATATGGTTTGATCAGATTAGAAATATCTCACTAAATTTCAACAAATCATCATTTTTAGAAAACATATTTTAACACCGCCCAGTGATTGAATGATATTGATAATGAAAGCATAGATATATTTGCATATTAATCAGCATAAGAAAGTAAAGTGTGCTTTGATTGTCTCTAAACCTATCTCTTTAACTAAATGCACTTAATGGATAGTTATTTTGAAGTTAATGTCGAAAAGTGAAGTATTTTTATGTAACAACAAAAACCCAGTGTCGGATTATCACAGTATCAAAAGTAGCATATGCTACGGGCCCCTCAATTCACAGGGCCCCGCATTTTCAAAGGCCTTCAAGAGAAAGTAAAAAATAAATTGAAAATTTGGGGGAAAAAAAGAGATACTTGTAATCTGTATGGTGAAACTGGAAAATTCTTTTTTTCAATACTTTATTCATTACACGAAGGTACTTATTATTTTTGTCAAAACCACACGAGGATAGAACCGCCTCTTATTAATGTACTGACGTTTAACTGGCTGAATAGCAAATTAAACTAACGAATTACTTTACTGTTCAAGTAAATCACTTATATTTTAATATTTAAGTGCATTTTTATACATTTAGGGCACCTTTATAATGATATGTTACAGGCCCCACATTAGCTCAATCCGGCACTGCAGAAACCTTATAATTGTCCCAAGGATAGATTAAGGTTTTGTCGATGCCTGGGCCATATTTACTGGGAGGACCCGATTAATATTTTCAAAAGGAAGAAAAGAGTTATAAAAAAAACTTAATTTATTGTTACAAGGATGAAAAAAAAGTGGTACCGATAGTTCTTTATGGGTGTGGGGTGACCTTGCGGTCTAGGTGTAAGGTGTCAGACTTCTGTGCTGGGGGGTCTGGGGTTCAATCCTCGGTCCAGGTACAGCTTTATCTGATTGGCAAACCCTTTCTTCACCTCTGACAAGACGTGTATTATTAATCACAACTTGTGAATGTGTGGATTGCCTGGCCTACAAATAGCCTGGGAGACGTGGTGCACAGCCAGAGAAAATATTTCCTCTTAGTAAAGATTATCCATAAAAGTATTTTATGTGTGTGCCAACGCCAGGGATACCTAAAGGTATACACTGTTTCTTATATTTTTCTTGTACATAACGTTTTTCTATTGTTAATTGTAGGTAGGACCTACATGAAACAAAATGTCTACTAACGTCTGATTTTAAGGGGTAAGGAAGTGAATATGACTTATAATAAAGATGCCCGCGTTTGCGTCACGAGAAGACAAGAAACCCAAACTAAAAATCCTATATATGGAAAATCAGTCTTAGATTCTACTAGAGTTAAGACCATGGTAGAATTAAAATAATGATTTATTCGAATGACAACAGCTCTTCACATACTTTAAATCGCTATACAGGGGATAACTATTGCCATTCGAATTATCTTTATAATATCAGCCCCAAATAACTAAGTAGGGGAGAATTATTGTTGTAATTCGACTGAGATTCATAGTCTCACATTCCACCCTGATGTTACGCCCTTACAAAATATTATTAAAACAAGATGGATTTTTTTTAACACCACGTATATCTTACCTGCACAGGTTATAAGAATATATAGTAATTTCGCTACTGAGTTAGGGATGAGAAAGATAAAATTAAACGAAGTGTGCCTTTATTTGCACGGAGGAATAGTGGAAAACCATTTAGGAAAAAACACTCTCAGTACACCCGACCAGAATTCAAACCCCAATATCCCTGTCATCGGCAGTACAGTCTAACACGAGGGTGACTCCTTGTTCCATGTGGCCACCGAGGCAGGTAACAAGATAGATTTATCGCATGGCAAATGTTGGGGAGGTTCAGACACTTTTACTGCATTCTCACATTGGGGTGTGCAGCATCGGACGAAAAACATGCGCTGTTGATGGCATTATAAATATTAGCTTTGCTTATACGACAGGTGAAAGAATCGTAAATACGAGGGTACTCTGGGAGGGAGGAGGGTTTGGGAGGGGGTAAATGTGAGCAAGCAATAACATCTGTCTAGAGCAGCGTTTTTAAAAGTGTACTCCACGGAAAAAAAAAAATAATAATAATAATAATAATAATAATAAAGGACATTGGGCAAAAGTGCATTCAGAACATGTGATGCTTTCAGTTTATTTTATACTTGTACAATGTAAGTGCCTTACTGAATCTACATAATATTAGTGTAAGAAATATTATGAGGGTTCCAGCATGTATTTTTTATTATGCAAGGGCTCCTTAAGTCTTAAAAGCTTGATAGCCTCTGCTATAGAACAAGTAGAACCTATCCGAGGTTGAGTGGTCAAGGAAGTCGAATAAAGTTGGTCCGCATCGCAATATATTTTTAATTTTGACCTTAGACATTAAATTAACGGTATTTAACTGATAAGTGATTTTTTTTTTATCAAATTTTTTCGGAAATGTCTTTAACAATTTTATTCAAAATGCACATCTAGGATTCGTTTGACATCATAAATAGCAGTGTATCATTGGCTTTTGGGCAAAGATTCGTCGAAGTGTAGTTTATTGATGGAAAATATTTGAATATTCGAAATATTTCGAGAATATATGACAGTTTTATTTAAAATGTATAACTGGGGTTCGTGTGGTATTATAAAAATGGATTTAGAGATTTGATTTCAAATAGGTATATTGGGAATGTTTGACACAAAATCTCATTTTTGGACAGTTTAAAGATGTCTGATTTTTCAAAAACTTTAAAATAAATATTTTTATAATGGATATAACGATCTGGTTCCAAATGGTTATCTTTGGAGTGTTCATCATGGCAAGTTGCACAAAATAGTTGTTTATTGAATGGAAATTCATTTAGGGTATTTTGATAAAGACCAATTTTAATTTTTTAATATTAAAAAATTGCTCAAATAATTTGTTTACTAATAGATGACTAATTTTTAAAAACTTTGAATTTCTTAAAGATGTATACCTAGGTAGTGGTTTATCTCTTAAAATAGTACTGAATAATTTTTTTTTAGGTAAAAATTAGTTAAAGAGGATAGTTTACTGAAGATTGATTTTAGAAAATAAACAATATTTTGGAAATAGCTCTAACAATTTCGTTTAAAATGGGTATCTGGAGGGGGGGGGAGGGGTGTTATATGACAAATAAAACTGTATACTTTATTTCTGGGGTCGAAATCGTCTAAGTTTAGTTTAATGATGGCGTATTTATTAATTTGAAAAATTAAAAATGGCTCTAGTTATTTAATACAAAATTATTTTTTTACATAATAAATATATATATATTGGTTTTATAAAAAAATATTCTAATAGATTATATAAGATTAATTTCTGTAACTTTTGAATATTTTTGTTTATATCTATACTGATTTTTTTCATATTTGGTCTAGAGAGACTATTCTACATGATAATGAATCTTTATTTTTTAAAGATACACTAATTTAATAGTAATTTACAATTTACTCACAGCAAATTATAGAAAAATATTAAATTTTTCGAAATTGATCTAAAGATTGAGTCAAAAATGGGTATCTTGGTATAGTTTTTTTTATGATAATTAAGAATATCTTTATATTTTTTCAAATTACAAATAATTTTAGGCTAGCTTAAAATTACTTATTTTTGAAAATGTAAGATTCGATAAAAATATAGGAACAATTTGGTTTAAAGTTACAAATCAAGAGTTTTTATTGTATTGTGAGTAAAACTTACTTAAGGTTAATTTACTGAAAACCTTTTGTTGAACTATTTTTTCGAAGCTATAATACACTATATAAGAAAGTTAGTGCGATTGTGTCCTGCCATCTATTTATTCTCTTATGTGGTGTTTTATTTCCACTTTAAATTGAATCCTGCTCGAGGACAGGACCCAAAAGAATCAAAGTGCCCGGAGCAATGCAATTTTGGGGGCTACATTTCACTTAAAATAATCAACTTAATTTCTGTTCTTAATTAATATTCACTAGTGTAATATTTAAACTATGTACCCACCATTAATCTAAAAGTTTGTAATTTTACCTTGCTTCGTTTAAGGATGGTATATACGACCATAATTAAATCAATAAGGGTTAATACAGGATACACAAAAATCAATGTTCGTAAAATAGGGGAAAAAAATTATACCAGAAAAATTGTATTTTCTTGTATGTGTTGTGACTGTGGCAAGACTTAATGCTGTAAAATATATGTTTTTGAGGGAGGGGGTAGGGTTTGAAACCCCCTATAGATGCGAGGGCCTAAGGGAAAATGTTACATCTGCCCTCTAGGTATCCCTAATCGAGGATGAGGGATTTTTCAAAACATCATTGTCAGTAGACAAACAAGCTACTGACTGAGCTAAGGTGTCGGACTGTGTCTATTCAATTTGTTTGACACCAGCTGAGGTTGTAATAGTTTATTGCATGTATAAGAATAAATTATATATTTAGAAATGCCCAATAATTAAATAATAATCACCTAAAAGCTTGAAAAAATATTTATGCATATATGTATGTATATGACATATATCACCAAAGTTGATTTGGGCTGTCAGCTGTGGATTTAAGATAGATTTACAACACATTCTTGGACACGCTACGATAAATGCGCGAAATATTCTTAGGGCCAGTTTCATAGTCAAATTTAGTACGCCTCAAGTGCGGCGCTATACTAAGTACAAGACGACACCTACCTAAACCAGAATGGAATGGGCCAGTTTCCTATGCGAGAACGGTCCATTCCATTCGAGTCTAGGTAGGTGTCGTCTTGTACTTAGTGTAGCGCCGCACTTGAGGCGTACTAAACTTGACTATGAAACTGGCCCATAATGTCGTATTCCTGGTGACGTCATGCGCAGAGCGAACGGAACTGGGCCCAATGAAAAGATAATAGAAATATAGCGTCATTTGTAGGGATTTGATTATGTAATTGCTTACGTCACCATGGTACACAGCAGTTATATTATAATACGAAGACAGTCAAACATACCTATTTGTTTAATAATTAAAGAAATGACATTAATTAGACATTGGTTTGGATTTTAAAGCTTTATTTATTATTTAAATTTCCCAAATTTTACCTGATTTTTAAGAATTTAGTTTGTCTTTCAAAATAACTTTGTGAATTTAACGCACTCGGGTGGTGTGTACTAAGTGACGTCACACACTCAGCCAGATGTCTTTCTCCATCTGGCGCTACGTTCCATTCTCTTTACATTGGTTTTTCCTGCCCCCTCTACTCTAATAACTAGGGACCGGATTCAGCCTATTTGCCTTTTCTTTTCCTTGACCGTAAAACATTGGCAGTTGAGATATATAATATGCATTTAATGTTGTTACGATTACAATATATTAATTTTATAGTGCCTTGTATAATTGCCTATTTTGTTGGTTTTGCTTATTTTATGAATAATCGCCTTAACGCGCGTATTTTGGCTTTGGCCTCTCCCTTTTTCATACTGTATGAGTTTTCTGCTAAAAGAAAGATTCCACTTTTTTTTAGAAATTGTGAATTGTTGCCTGTATTTGTTTGGAGTAGGTTTGAAGATCAGCATTTGTTAAGTAGCTTCCAACAAAGGTAAATTTGGTGGGGCAATTTCAGACATCTTGGGAGGAAACGGCATGCCGACGCGGGAGAAAAGTTCAACTTCTTAGGAAACCGTAAATTTGAAATGTTGTTCCGTGACATCGAGGGAAGTAGGATATAACCCAGCTTTTAAAACTATAAGAAAAATTATATCTGAAAATATAGCCCATTAACTAATGCAAATCTAGAAAATCATAAAATGATTAACATGTGACCCACTTTATTGGTCAAAGATGCTAAGGTGTATTTCTTGAAGTTGACTGAATTGCCGATGAAGGGGAGATCAATATTCGGATTTTGCTCCGGTGTAATTTAGGTGTATTTTATTACATGGACTTTTCATTCTCCCTCCACGCAAGTGCAGGTAATCATCCTCTGAATTCCAACTTACTTATCTCTAGCATACTATCGTAGTTACTTCACAATATGCCTATAGCCCGAACGAGAAATGAGATTGGCGATTAAAAAATACAGCAATGTGAATTGGTTGTAGGTAATAAAATAGTAAGTAGTAAAATCAATGTTTACATTGCCTGTTGTGTGCTTTCCCCCCCCCCCCCCCCCCTTCTTTTACCCTTTCTT
>CABFVX010000492.1:34624-98885 GCA_902151425.1 Timema shepardi | reverse complement strand
CCCCCCCTCCACATTCTGTACCTAAATTCCATACTTTTAATGCGTATTTGCCTGCCTATTTTAAACATTATTGGGGCTTGAGAATCCTCTCCCTGCTAATAATACAGGCATGCTCCTCGTTTCCCTTGTACACCCCTCACACATCACCACAATGTTTTAGTTTTGATGATGGGTGTGTCTCTGTTGCCAACTTTACCGACATGTTTACGAGAGCTCCAAGCTTCCGCCTCTAATGGCATCCGGCGATCAAGCAGGGTAACCTTGTGGCTACCTGCACAGTAATTAAGGTGACCTTGTGTAGGGGAGGCAAATTATTATTATTAGCACCACGTCTTACTACCCGTTCGGGTTATACGCACTTACGCTAATGTGTACTGGTAGGGTGATTGTGAGATGAAATGGAGGACCTACAGTTTAACGTGGAATCCGAACCACGGTGGAGGCCTGGCACTCCCCACATTCACAAGATGTCTTGTCAGAGGTGAAGGAAGGGTTTGGTAAGGGGAGGCAAACATACCATCTGTAATACAAGGCTCATTTGTTATTTTTAGCATAACCCGTTAGGGTCATACGCTTACGGACTAATTATGCTAATGGTTTTAAAGATTAGAGGGGGTCATATCTATAGGAAATGTACCCGTATTTACATGAAGGGAAGGGAAAGTGGAAAATCATTTTGGAAAAACCACCCTAAGTACGTATACTAAACCGAGATTCGAACCTCAATCGCCACGTAATCGACATGCCACAATTGACATGGGACCAATGTCTTTATTTTTACTATGAAGGAAGTTGTTCTACGGAATTTTATATCTCAAGAAAAATCTGTCAACCCCGGTTAGGTTTGAACTTACGAGCATTGGGTCCTGAAGTGAGCACTTTACCCCAAGATCACCGAGGTCGATGGGTGAACTTTAAGCCTGTGGAAATCTCACATTTTCATGAATCCGAATAGTTAATTGGTTCGATCTATTACAAAACGAATAGCATATTTTTGAAAACATTTAATTGAATGTGAACCGGGGGTTTTAAATTCAAATTCAAATTTGAATTGAAGATTTTATAATATGAAAGTTTCAAATTAAATCCGAATCGTATATTAAGCTAAATCAATTCCAGTACAACATAACTTAGCAAACAATGTATAGATCATTAATTTATATGTTCAAATATAAGACTTCTCTGCCAATGACGGGGAGATTGAGGTTTGAATCCCGGTAGGGTCTACTGAGGGTGTTTTACTCTAAATAGTTTCCCACTTTTCTTTCATGCAAATGCTGGTGTATTATCTCCAAAATTCTTCCATCCTCATCCCTATCACATTAGAGTAATTATCACATATGCGTATAACATGAACAAAGACGCGGTGATAAAAAATGTTAACTCATATTAGTTAATATTAAGGATGTGCGAGACTCCAAAATATCTCTAAAATTCGAGAAAAAAATATCTCGATCTCGTCTTGAAAGTTAAATGATGAATCTTGAAAATATGATAGATTATAAGGAAAGCAAATAATGGCCCTAAGAAATTAAAAAATCAGACCAGGAATCTATTATTTCCCATAATACCGTAATGACCCAAAAATAAGCAGCATTTCCCCCCCCAAAAACAGCCTTTATTAAGAATTTTTTGTTTATCAATATTGTTTTTAATTTTAAAACTCTTACAATATAAGCTTTTACACTACAAAATTAAATTATAAATGGTGTTCATTGTAACTACCTGTCACTATTTTATTTATCGCATTTAAAATGTGTATGATTTATATACAAGTGTTTGAATGAACTACTAGACAATCTAAAGCAAGCGCTAGTTCTAATGTCAAAAAGGAACTCTATAAAATATATATTTACTTTAATAAACATAATTTACATTTTTGTACTTTTAAAGGACTTTTCTAGTCTTGTTCTCGTGTCTCGATACTTTTTTATATTCTCGTCTCGAATTGAAAAATATGTTCTCGCACATCCTTAGTTAGTATGTTAGCATAAAGTTCAAATTCCACATGACTTATTTTAAATGTTATGATGGAATTGTTATCATCGCCTCTTACTACCCGTTCGGGCTATACGCCAATAAAATGTTAAATTATGGAGAAGATTGATATCTAGATTAAAATTACGAGTAAAATTCCATCGAATTTTAATCTGGGATCTATTTGGATTTAAAATTTATAATACAATTTGAATCTCTCAAATATTAAGAATAAGAATCAAATACGAATATTGTTTGGATTCAGATTAGAATTCGAAATTTTGAAGCTTCGCACAGGCTTAGTTAACATCCTCTGAATCTACCCTTCCCGTCTTGATTTAAGCCGTTAATAAACTTGGTGATAAGCTTACTAATAATATAATCAAATGGAAATATCTTTCGACGACCTCCCCTACTTTACTTTTTTGAAGTGAGCACCTAATTTAATAAAGGATTTTCCCGAAAAAGCTTTGCGAGTAGTCTGAAATTTCACCATGTTGTATATAGACCCGGTTAATACTATGGTTATTCACCCATCTCTCCCCTATTCCCTCTTTTCTCCCACCCCTTTTAACCTCGTAATTGGGTCACGTTGGATAATAACTTCTACAAGTAATTATCAGATGATAATGGGTGTTTGCTCACAAGGGTTTTATTCACTTCCTTTCTCTCTCATACTCTCCTTCCCTGCTAACAATTAAAAAAAAAGTATTGTCTCTTCATGCGAAGTAAATTATATCAAACACAATACAGCTTTAAATGTGATATTTAAAATATTTCAAACACTACCAAACTTTAAGTGGCATTTTGTATACGTGTATAGTCTTGACGCCATTTCGATCTACTTTCGTCTGATTATCTCTAGTTTGTCAAACAGCCCCGCTGAGTATTCATGTATTTATGTTTCAAACTTTGGTAGTAGATAAAAAATAGTTTTAAAAATGTGAACGAAGAAGTTAAAAAAGGTTTATCAGACATTATTTTTTAAATTTTGAATGGGTCTTTTTGGTTTGTATTTTATTTTATTTTTGCGAAATTTAACGGATATTTTAATTATTATTTTTCTAGGGAAGATCCGCTAACAAATTCTAGGGGTGTTCGGACACCCTCAAACCTAACCTTTTCCCATTTTTTCATATTTAGCAAATAATGTTTTGAGTAGGTAGGTATGTTAAGATAATGGGTGTCGAAGAGTAATAAACCTACCTTAAGGTGCGGCAGAAGGGAGCAAGAGTAATTTTAAATTTTTTGTAGCATTACATTTTTTTGGCCAAAATGAATCAAATATGACTCTAGTAGCAACATAGAGTTTATTTTTCTGCACATGCTAATATTAATCAACAGGTTTTGAATATATGTCAAGGTTGTCCTGAAATTTTGTCAAACCTTTTTAAATAAAGAGAATGTTTTGACAAAGTCCCAGGACACCCTTGGGATGTTGCTACTGGAGAAACATTTGATTTATTTTGGCCAAAAAAATCCAATTTTATAAAAACTGTAAAAACACTTGCGCTCCCTTCTGCTGCACCTTAAGTTACACACTCCACTTTTGACAGTTGTGTCATTTAATTTAATATTTTATTAGGAAGATTCCTCAAATCGTATCTTACAGCTGATAGCCAAAAAGGTTTCTTCCTTTTCTCGGACCCCCCTTGCCTCATTCCAAGAAACGTCCTTTGTTTTCCAATACCAAATTAATGTAGGATAAAAGAAATAGAGATTTGAAATGTTGACAAAGCTAATTTTACAATCGGAAGTTTTACAATGTGAATCTTGAAGTTGAGTGTTAAAATATTCATTGGTTATACAATTAAAATGGTAGTAAGAGTAAAAAACTTAAACATTAGGTTTTAATATGTATTTGTGGACACCCCTTTCCCTTTTAAGGGGGCGTCCAACACGTTCCAGAGGGGGTCTAATCAATTCTTGGACCCTCATATTTCTACGCCCTTGAATAGAGAGTAGTGGACTTCGACTTGGGAGCCCAAGGTTTGGATCTCCATCCGGATTTAATGTGGGTGGTATTTCAGGACTATTATACGTGCCTGGAAAATGGGGAAACACAGAAAAAGTCAGAGAATTAAATGCGATAGGGAGAAGTTATAAAATATCTGTTATTTTTAAGATAATAATTCTATTTTCAAAATACAAAAAATACGTTTATAAACTGTCTTATTTAGATAGCAAGGAACATTATTTTTACATTTAAAAAATGTTTCAATACTGTTTTAGTCATATGACTATACGTAAAGTCAAGTGCTCTCCAGCTATCACTTTTTATAGGTAATACCAATATTTATTAAGCAGTAATAATAATATAAGCCTTGATCTATTTTATTAATATTTAGCGCAAGTTTTACTTTACCTGTTATAGTCCAGCCACCAGCCACTTGTTACGTGTTTTATGAACCAGACTAATATTGAGTAATGATAATGAAAACTAGTGTGTGGCTTACTTAGAAGCTCAAGGTAGTAATTTTCAGCGATGTTGAAGTACAGACCCGCCTCGGCGGCGTAGTTAGCTAACGCGCTAGTTTCGCGTTAAACCAGACCGCCGAGGACGGGGAGATCGAGGTTCGAATCTCGGTCGGGTGAACCGGGGAGGGTTTTTCTTATATGGTTTTCCACTCTCCCTCCACACAAATGTGGGTTCACTTTCGCTAAGTTCAACATTCCCAATTCCTAATCAATTAGCGCTATTGGTACTTAAGTATATAACCCAAACGGGTAGTAAGACGCGGTGCTAGATAAATTAAAAAAATTGAAATACAGGTGCATACGCAAAAAAGATACAAGTAATCCGAGTTAAGTCAAATGAACAGCGATTTCTTTTGGTTTCCAACAAAAGTAAAGCTAAAATTCTTTGTTCTAATTAAATCTGTTAAAAATACATAATTATATATATATATATATATATTCCACTTTTTGAATATATATAAAACTTTTAATGGATTCATATGGTAATCAAATATATTAACCCGAAATTATAATATTTTCTGTTGGTGTGATTGAGGTGAGGATGTAGAGAACAGGAATTAGTGGCATTGTTTTTGCAATTTTTATAGCAAAACATTTTTTACGAACAAAATAAAACCTTTATCCAGTAGAAACATATGATTTATAATTTGATTCATACGGTGACCTTAACAGTCCTTGAATATCTGTCAAGTTTGTCCTGGATTTTGATTAAAACTTTTTTTTCTTCATTTAAAAAGTTTGTTAGATAATGCCGCTTTACTCATGACAGATATTCAATAACTATTGATACAATATTACTTTGTGAAGGAAATTAAAATATTAGTTTCTACTGAAGCAAAATTTTAATTGTATTCACAAAAAAAAAGTTTTTCTATAAAAATTACAAAAACTCCGCTCTTAATTCTTGTTTACCACACACCCACCTTAGATATTTCCAAAGCAAGAAGATAAACAATGACTGTCTGATTGCGCGTCGTATATTTCGCATAAATAGTTGGATAGTTATTTCGTGAGAGTTGAGAATGTGTTTTATTTCACTACATCTTTCTCTACTGAATTAGGTGTGTGTGTGTGTGTCCATTTGTATAGAACAATAGACGTGTTGTATTTTGGGTTTATCCAAGTAAACAAAATTATGTGGACGTCAGTTCTCTTGCTAAATAATAGAACAAAGTAAAAAAAAAACGATACAAAGGAGTTGGTTGTCATGTTTAAAGAAAAATATAATTTCCTTTGGTCAGGTTGACTCGCCTGTTGTTGGCAGTAGCTCTTTTGGAGGTTCAAGGAGAGGGGATGGAAAAAAATATAAGCAGGAAAGTCCCTGAAGGGGTGACGGAAAAAAATTGTTTTATTTTATTAAAAAATGTTTAAGCTATTGCTAGGAAATCTGTTTTGGATTAGGAAACTTCAACTAAATCGTAACAATTACATAATTCTTTACTCACAAAATAAAATGGTGTCATTTTGTTTTCTTCAGTTCACTTTGATTCAAGAATAGTCTTTATTGCTACTCTTAGACCGCTCATAACTGAAATCCAATTTTTTTTAGGAAGAACCTTAGATGATGGTTAAAAAAGTTACTTGATTTACTTTCCTGTATTCTACACCAATTCATGATATACACCACTGCCAATTTCGATAGATTTCATCTATACCTATAAAATTATGATAATAACAAGTTATAGTAAAATGTTATCATTGTTGATAGCAAAAGAAAGTATTTTCCAAAGGTTTCTTCCTACCAAAACCCTTCTATAGCTACTGTCCTTGCACCGGACAAGGCTAACATTTGTACGAGTATGTAGTTGTGACGTCATTTGAGCTGTTACACCTAGGCATGGTATTAATTTGCACCACATGTGACTTTTATATCTATGATTATGACGTCATTTGAGGACAATGTGTTTTAGTTTGCAGTTCTCGGTGGTCATACTACCTGTCAAGATAATACGCTGTCTAGTAATAGTAGTAAAACTCCATGGCATGAGCCAGCAATCGAGCATTATAGCCGCGTCTGTTGGCGAAGATGGTGACAACTTCTACCTATAGGGGGTATCACGTGGACAGCACAATGGACCGTAAGGCTTTTAATCACAGTTTTATAGACCGGAGCCGCTACTTATTTATTCATGTAGCTCCTCATTTGTCCTCACGAGGCTGGGTTGACTCGTTCCACTGAACGCTGAACATTAGATCACAAAGGAGGTAAATAATAATAATAATTCAGGGTGACCTGGTGGTCTAGGGGTAAGGTGTCTGACCTCTGTTCTGGGGGTCCGGGGTTCAATCCTCGGTCCCGGCACAGATTTATCTGATTGCAAAACCCTTCCTTCACCTATGACAAGACGTGTATTAATCACAACTTGTGAATGTGGGTAATGCAAGGCCTACGCCGTGGTTCGGATCCCACGTTAAACTGTAGGTCCTCCATTTCATCTCACAATCACCCTACCACTACACATTAGCGTAACTGTGTATAACCCAAACTGGTAGTAAGACGTGGTGCTAATAATAACAATAATAATAATAATAATAATAATAATCACATTTCTTCTCCAAACTTTCTATGTTTGAATTTCTCAGAACTGTTCATAGGACTACTAGTAAAACTGTAGTAACGATAATAGTTCGAAGGGAGCAAGGTATACTATTCACAGAACTACATGGTCATGATATTAACACGGACCAAGCAAGTTATACTGTCCCATCATGCTCGGTTTTTCATTTCTTGTACCATCATAAAACACTCAAATTCATAATTATAGTCGTCCACTAATTTTCGCTTAGGTGGTAGCATGGTATATGTCAGAGTTAAAAACTGTGCTCCACGAAGCCCTTGAGCAGCAGCCAAAGCCGGTTTGAACGTTAATTAATATGGACTTTGGTAGCGCATCTTAATACCCGCTGGGCTATACACACATCTAATTACACTTATGATCCACTTCGCTGTCCGCTTAGTCCAAGGCAGTGGTTCACAAACTTTCTCGACTTGCTAACCCTTTTCACAAACATCTGAGTTGCGCGAACCCTCTGTTAAACATCCATAGCCACGCACTTAATTTTATGTCTAATTTTTATGAAATTTAGTTATTAATTGTAATCAAAATGTTTAATACCTTTAAATTAACCTACTATAGCTCAACAGGTACTTTGGGATACCTTACCAAATATAATGGAATAATATTGAAACTAGTTAAGAAAAAGTTCAAATAATTACAGATTTGTTATAAAAATTAAAACTGAAACTTAATAAGCAAAGTACCGTAGTAACATGTTCTTATCTTTACTGCCACAATATTATCACATTTCACATGTTTTTTAAGGTGATACTGGAAATTTCTGTTTTGACATAACTGAAATACCCTCACATGCCGATCTAAGTTTAAAATTTGTTAAGAAGTTTTAACAGCTACTTCACCTCTTCACGTGTCTTAGTGAGAAGGATGGGCTTGTTTTGGATGGCACAAAGATTAAAAGTCAGGAACCAACGAACGATAAATAAAGTTTCAAGCCACTTTCAGCATTGAGTCTGTTTCTGTGTTTATTTTTTAAATATGCATATGAAGAAAAAGATTTCTCGCTAAAGTACGTAGAATAAAATGGTAACAAAGCTGTAATAACGTTATTCTCCAACAATGAAAACATCTCCTTTAAAATTAACCAGAAACCAATTAATGACAAAAATTGATTGCTTTTCTTTAATTCAAAAAGAGTGAAAATTTCAAGCAGCTGCTATTTTTCACTCGCGCTTAATGTGGAGGATTTCAAAACTACTGTCTCTTCCAGGGGGATTGCGAATCCAATTGTTATTGTGGCTGGGAATTATTCTCTCAAGGTTTTTCCAAGTCCCCTCATGTGTTCTATAACCACGTTATTTATATTTTCGCCCAAAGAAACCTGATTTTCTACCATGAAGTCGTGATGGTTATCAAAACACTCCGTTCGAATGCTAACTAAACCGGTTTCCCAAAAGTTATTTATTTATGAATGACTTGATACAGTCTTGCACAGTAAAATATTAATATTTGACCCCTAAAGAGATAGATTTAAACTGTTCATGTTTGAGAAAATGTCTGCCAAATAGACCAAAGTCTTGAGCCACATTTGACCTTGCATACACTCTGCTTTGTGAAAGGGATGGTTGATAAACAAAATATTAAAACTTCATGTTTAAGTTCAAACAATCTTGTAAGAGTTCTACCTCGAGGGAGATAACCACCTGACTTCAGTGTGAGACGATAAACGGCTGTAAATGCTTCCCATTTCCTCACAAAGTGCTGCAAAAAGCCAACATTAGAGAAATATTTTGGCAAACCCATTGGAGAATTTCGCGAACCCCATGGGGTTCACGAACCACAATTTGTGAATCTCTGGTCCAAGGCGTCACTCTCGCAGTATATTAGGCCGCTGATGAAAGGACTAGCGAGGTTTGAATCTCTGTCGAATGTAATGAGGGAGTTTTTTCCAAAATGGTTTTTCATGCAAATGTTGGTACACTTTATCCAAATATAACCACTTTAATCCTTAAAACTATTAGCGTAATTAGAACATGAACGTACAACCCAAATGGCAGTAAGATGTGGTACTAAAGAAATTCACACTTAATGAGATAAGGACGAAGAAAGTATAATGAAGAAAGAATTTTATTTAATATGCGTGAAAAACCAGTTTGGAAAAATAGTCCCAATACACCCGGCCAAGATTCGTAACCTGACCTCCCCGTCATCGATAAATAAACTAGACGAGCTTGACGCCTCAATTAATTTGCCCACCGATATAGATAAGGGTGTGTATCTGCCTCGCTGGCGTAGTTAGCTAACGCGCTGGTTTCGTGTTGAGCCAGACCAACAAGGGCGGGGAGATCGAGGTTCTAATCTCAGTCGGGTGAACTGTGGGTGATTCTTCCTGAATGGTTGTCTACCCTCCCTCCACTCAAATGCGGGTTCACTTTCTCTATATTCAACTCTCCCGATTCCTAATCCATTAGCGTAATTAGTATTTAAGCGTATACACCGAACGAGTAGTAAGATGCGGTGCTAAATAAATAAAATATAAGGGTGTGTGTCTTATACTCGTCCGGACTATAAAGTATTTAGCTGAGGACGGGGAGATCGAGGTTCGAATCTCAGTCGGGTGAACTGAGGGAGGTTTTCCCTAAATGGTTTTCCACTCTCTCTCTCTCTCTACGAAAATGTGAGTTCACTTCCTCTAAATTCAACCTTCCCAATTCCTAATTAGTTAGCGTAATTAGTACTTAAGCGTATAAGCCGAATGGGTAGTAAGACTTGGTGCTAAATAAATAAATACAAAGTACGTGTATTTAGCTCCACAAATTGCATCCGTGTGGTGATTAGGAGAGAAACAGGCGAGTGGAAGAAAAACGGCAGTCTATTTATCTAAAAAAACTCGGTAAATCCAACTGAGGTACTAACCCCAAACTCTGCTTAAAAATGCAAACAAGACAAAATGACGTGGAGATTGGCGCTTTGTTCGTATACTCAAATATGCGGGCTATGAATTTTCAAATGTGTACGAGAATTTAATTACAACTTTTTTTCTTAATTTAAAAAGTTCTCAAATCTAATGCCACTATGCTCATGACATATATTCAACAGCTGTTGATACCACCACGTGAAGAAAATTAAGCTATGTTTCTAGTGGAGCAATATTTTATTTATTTTAACCATATTTTTTTTTGCTATAATAATACTTAGCCCCGAGTCTTACTACACGTTCGGGTTATACGCTTAAGTACTAATTGCGATAATGTTTTAGGAATTGGGATGGTTGAATATAGAGGAAGTTAACTCGCATTTGAGTGGAGGGAGAGTGGAAAACCACTTAAGAAAACAACCCGCAGGTCACTCGAGCGAGATTTGAACCTCGATTTCCCCATCCTCGGTAGTCTAGATCAACCCGAAATTAGCACTTTAGCTAATTATGCCACTGAGACGGGTTATTTTACTATATAATAATAATAATTATTATTATTATTATAATTACCCTTTCGGGTTATACGCACTTACGCTAATGTGTAATAGTAGGGGTATTGTGAGATGAAATGGAGGACCTACAGTTTAACGTGGGATCCGAACCACGATGGAGGCCTGGCATTCTATATATTCACAAGTTGTGATTAATATATACGTCTTGTCAGAGGTGAAGTGTAAGGGTTTGGCAATCATATAAATCTGTGCCGGGACTGAGGATTGAGCCCCGGACTCCCAGAACAAAAGTCCAACACCTTACCCCTAGACCACCAGGTCACCCTATTTTACTATAAAAACTGCAAAAACTCTGCCTTTAGCTCGTGTTTTCTACGTTACCAACTTAATGGCACAAAGTAACGGAGTGTGTCGTTGTTATAATGATAGTTTCCACTCCTGGCTGTATACTTCACGATTATAATGGCACGGAAAAAGCAACACACACAAAAAGTCACGAGCTGGAACATGAGCTACGAAGGGAGGACAGAGGAGGGAAAGGAAAAAAAAATCGATTTCCTTAGCACGCGCCGGCCGCACTCACTTTTTAACAGTCGAGCTAGAAACAAGAAGATAATTCAGGCGAATCACCCCGGCAGTACACGATGCCAATGCGTCCCCCAGGGGTGGTAGAAATAGGCTGCATTCGTCCCGCCGTTTACTAGCCCTGGCCTTCTTCTAACAGCTATCAAAGCTATCATCAATATTTTTACGTACATGAAGAAGTATATCTTTAAACATTATTATTATTAGCACCGCGTCTTACTACCCGTTCGGGTTATACGCACTTACGTTAATGTGTAATTGTAGGGTGATTGTGAGATGAAATGGAGGACCTACAGTTTAACGTAGAATTAGAATCACGGTGGAGGCCTGGCATTCCCTATATTCACAAATCTTTTAACAGATTGTCGTAACAGCTTTTGTCTGTGACGTGTATAGGATAAAATTAATTAGGTAACCCTTTGTCAGAGTTTGCCCATTTTTTAAAAAATATCTAAAAGCCTCTTTGCTTAATACTTTGTTTATTTCTGCTCCCTACTCTTACGAACAACACGTATTTAATCACACAAATTGGTTGGTTAAATATGTGTACATATTTGTATGTAAAACAATTTTTGAAAAAATATTTTTTATTTACACCTATGTGGGACCCGATCCCTTACTTACCAGTCCCCAGCAAATCGGACCATGTGAGACCAATGACTTTATTCGTATAAGCTCTTTAATGCTTGCTTTAATTTAATTTAATTCTTTGTTCTTACAATTCAGAAAAAATACTTCCGATAACATCTAGTTGAGATTTTGACTTTGTGAACTAAAATTATTACTGATAATGTTTTCAGAAACCATTTGTAGCTTTATTCTAAATAAGAGACAAAAGACGCTACTTTTGTAAAAAAAAAATACAAATTTCAAGATATTTTCATTAAGTGATAAAGTGATGTAAAAAAAGGGATAATTTATCTTCTGTAGGAAAGATTCACTTACGGTATTGAAATATGTTATTACTTAATAGAATCGACAAAATTATATAGAAACCTAGGGTATGCACTTTAAAAATCAATTTCTTATTAAAATATAGTTTTAAATATGGTTTATTATTTAAATTATCATATAAATACAATTAGTTTTAATTTTTTGCATTCCATTTTACTATCCGTCTAGGATATCCATATGTAATTACACTAATCTGGCAGGGATGAAGAGCATTTGTATGTAAAGAGAATGGAAACTCATTTAGGAAAAAAACCTAAATAGGTTACACTTGACCGGGATTCGAAACCCAACCTTCCGGTCCACGACAAACCAGACTGGATGACCTCAACGTTTATCACACGGTATCACCAAGGTGTATAATGTATTTACTAGACGCCTTTTTTTTAGAACATTACACATTCTTATTTCTCGCAAGTTATTCAGTGTCTACATCACTACAGTTAGATCACGAACTACTTTACTCGCACGTGCTTTCACTATGAATATATTTCGGGAACGTATTTACAATTGGAGGGATGCCACAAAAAGAGTGCCCCGCACTCCACTTGGCACTTCTCGGGGAAAATGAAGAGTCAATAGCGGGCTTTCTCTTAAAGAAGACGAAACAACAGACTATTATACAGATATCCTTAGAACATTTTTTTAGTACAATGTCTTACTACCCGTTCGAGTTATACGCGTACAAACTAATTACGTAATTTGTTTTAGTGATAAGGAAGGTTATATTTAGATAAAACGTACCCACATTTTCGTGGAGGACGAGTGGAAAGCCTTTTAGGAAAATCTGACCTAGATTTGAACCTTTATCTCCCCTTCATCAGAAGTCTAGTCTACTGCGAGAGTGACGCCTTAGATCATGCGGTCACAGAAGCGGATAAAGAATTAGTTAAAATCGTAAAAGGGAAATATTACTTGTGCTATCTAGAATATGCATTAATTTCCCGGAATATTTAAAAATGTGTATACACCCGCACCAGTGGGAACGTGAATAAATGCGCCAGTCTCTTATTATTTGTTGGGTACGTTGAGGTTGAGGTTGAGTTTGAGGTTATAATACCAGTAAATAATTTTTTTAAACCTACATGTTTCTTACTCTACCTTCATGCAAATCCGGGTGTATTTTATTTAAATTATACCTCCCTAATTTCTAACACATTAGTTTAACTATTTGGGTAGCCCAGACCTGTAGAAAAATGTGGCTTATGAAACATATAAAATAATCACCATAATATATTTAAAAGATTTATTAATTAAATAGTCACATAATTAATTATATTTAATTTATGTTTATGTTAATAACAGTTTATTAAGCGTTTAAATTGTTTTACAAAACATGAAAGTAGTCAAAATAGATATATAATTTGAACATCTTTTAAAAGCTGATTGAATGTGAGGAATGCCAGGCCTCCACCGTGGTTCGGATTCCACGTTAAACTGTAGGTCCTCCATTTCATCTCACAACTACCCTACCATTACACATTAGCGTAAGAGCGTATAACCCGAACGGGTAGTAATACGTGGTGCTAATAATAATAATAATAATAAAAGGCATTTTTTTAAAAGATTAACTACTCTATACACAATTTTCTTAATTATTCCCTGTTAGTGCTAGTAAAAAAATAATAGTGACACAGCATAAATGGTTGATAATGTTAAAACAAATTAAAGTGGCATAGTAACAGTTTACAATTTATATAAGGAAGTATTCATTTTCAACGTTTATGACATAATTCAATCTACCATTTTGAACGCACCACAGTTAATTTTGGTTTTTTGGACTTTCCTAGAGCGGTCTAGGACAACTGGGCGCGAGGACAACTGGACGTTAAAAATAAAGTTTATTCTTATATTTTTTTTGATTAACTTTTTTTTGTATAATGCAATACACTTTTTTTTAAATATAAAAAATGTGCCCTTTTTTTATATATCCTACAATTAAAATTAAAAAGTTATGGGTAAAAACTAAAAATGAACTTTTTTTTAACAAACTTATATTTTTCAGTGCAACAACATATATTTTTCAATTACGTAAATATCAATTTTTGGAGTTGTTTAAAAAATCTTAGTGGAGGAAACTTAATTAATTCATATTTATAAAGTAAACCTAACCTAATTTAACCTGACCTGACCTAACATAACCTAGCTATTGCAATGCATTAATACAAGAAAAAGAACATTTAAATAAAATATGATGTTGCGCATAATCAAAGAGTGCATCTTTTGCTTTTACTTATCACTTTTTAGTTAAAAAGAAAAATAGTGCATTGCGTTATGTTAGAAAAAAAAAGCAAAATAATTTTTAAGGAAAAGAAGTGGGGTTACTTTTGGCGCCCAGTTGTTCTGACGCCCAGTTGGCGGGGCCCAGATGGCGGCGCTCAGTTGTCCGGATCCGTTCTTAGAGAACATTATCCTTAGACCTATCGGAATTCCTAATTTAGAATCATGTGATGTTAGAGGTGTTTGAATAAATCATGCGGAGAGACAAATATCAAAACTATATCAAATTATAATGTTCAACATCCGGTTGTACCCTTATGATTTTTTTTTAATGTCAAGATAGCCATGACAATCCTAAACCAAATATATCTACCAAGAAATTTTAAAAACATTATTTGAAACTAAAGATTACCACCCCATAACCTGAGTGCACAAACGAACGCAATCCACAGAAATCGAAATATTTGCCTTAAGAGCGATCATAAAATATGAGGAAATAAATTATATACATTGTTACCAAATCTTATCGAAAAAAATATCGTCACAGTTTAACAAAGAGCATACATGAAATAATAGGCAGTTGAAGAGATAGAATGATCCCTGCAATTATCTGCACAATTTTAATTTTCTATTACAAACAAAAGTTTATGTTTATAATAGTTTGTGAAATTTTTAGTGGCCTATTTCTTAAATACAATTTTTAATTTTCAAATTTTAACTTAAAAAATATTTCTAGTGGTTTTTTGTATTCACATAATTAAAATATTCCAATTTTCTAATACACCTAGAAGCTTTTTTTTGTTAGCTTTTAAGATTTTAACCACCATTCCCCACTATTTTCCTTTCTTTTTTATAAAATTAAAAAACTTTTGTACTTTTCTGGTTATCTGGAATATCCCATTTACCTTCCTTACAAATTTTAATTCCCAACTCTCTCCCTAACCCCAATCTGCCGATCCTTGTTTTGAAATCATAAATGTTCAGACTCTTTTAGTTATTTAAGCATTATATATATAAATAACAATTTTATACCATACGAGAATGGTTTTATTCTATTAGTTTAGGATTTTTTTTACCCATGATGATGGAGAGTTCGTGGTTTTAATCTTAGTGGGGTGTCCTATGCTGATTTTTCCTTAATTGTTTTCCACTCTCCTTCCACGAAAAAACTAGTGCACTTCCTTTATAGTCTAGGGTCTCTCATCCCCAACACATTAGCCTAATTAGTATTTAAATGTATAGCCTGAATGGGATATATAGGGCGTGGTGCTAAAAACTAACAAAAAACCTTATAGTCGCTATAGATAAGATCTTACATTTCAAAAGAACGGTCATTGATAGATTGTAGTAGTTCCTTGAGCTACATTTTATCCTCTGCATTTAAAGTCACACATTCAGTAGCTAAACTAAATTTTTAACATAAAGTCTCTATTGAAATATATGTGAACTAGAATAAATTATAAAGTTTAATTTATCCGGATGTTCATTAAAACCATGTCCACTAAATCCAGAGTTGAGTGATGTAGGCCTGTATGAAAGTAAAAGAAAATAATAAATAAGAGAAGCACACCTTTAGGTTTATCTGAATATGCAGGCCTATTTCAAACTTCAGTTTGCTCTTTTTCTTGGTTTTAGAGATACCCCTTACAAAATTCACGCACTATCAGGACTAAGGCTAAACATTATAGAAGTTAAAAAAGTACCACCGTTACATTCTAAGGTTTTACTGTGTACATATGCTAAGCTATTCCCGCTACATTTTTTTCTTGTTTTAGAGATATCCATATATCTCATTATTTGATTTAATTTTAGGTGGACGGGGACGCGAGAAAAGGTCAGTTTTTTTTGTAGTTTCTATACAAAACCTTTTTCGCTAAAATAAATAAGATAATATTTTATTTTATACTATACACATGGTAATATCAGCAGTTCTTGAATATCTGTCATGAGCACAGTGGTATTAGATGAGAAACCTTTTAAATGAAGAGAACAAATTGACATTAAATTTCAGGACACCCTTGACCGGTATTCAAGAAAAGATAATGTCACAGTGTGAAGAAAATTATACTATGTTTCTAATGAAGAATTATTTGATTTCCTTCACTGATTCCCGGATTCGATTCCCGTGTTCAGGTGTCATTTTTCAATTTTCAGAATATTAGTTTTTTTTGTGGTAAATAAACACGATTTGCCTTCTAACATGAATATGAAATAACCAACACAAAATATGGTTTCACTTTTGATTTTAGATAAATATTTAACCTTCAAGTACTCCTTGGCTTGCAATTGATTTGGCGATCAAGTAAGATAAAAAGACTCTACATTCAATAGGAATTGATCACATGTTTGAGAAAAAAATTGAAATATATAAATTTTACTGGGTTTTAAAAGAAAACATATAGCCTATGTGTTAATCAGACGTCCGAGCTGTATTCATGAGAGATTTCAATGCAATCGGTACAGTGGTTTTTGCTTTAAAAAGGAACCTATATACACGAACTAATTTTTATGTGTATATAATAAAAGATAATTATTAAAAATGGTAATTTTACACTAAATTTGAGCACCTCTGTGAAGCAATTACATGCCATATCCTTTAATGAAAAAAAATATAAGATCAAAGAAAGTGTAGCTCGTATAAAGTATGTTTAAAATTATTTAATATTGATGTTTTTTTTAAGTTTTGCGTACCATTCGTGAAAAGACTTTATCTGTTTGAAGAGGCTCCATCTTGACATCGACTATACAAAGCTATCTGAGATCGAGTATGAGAGTGTGGTGGGGTTGTGGGGAATAGAGAAGTAGACAAAGAAGGACCCTTCATTCTGTCGCCGATTGTTAAGTTGACAAATGCGCTTCGGGATTATAAAAAAAGATTCTCTTGGTTGACAAAGTGGTCCTACAGCGGAAGTTTTTCAGTGAAATACTGCGAGTCTTCTACGTGAGACGCAGGAAATAACGCTTAATTCTAAATATTAATGTAACTATCATGTTCATGAATTTTCAATATCAAGTTTATTGAAAGAAAACAAATTAAATTATTATTTTAGAGTAATAAAATTACGTCTAAAAATGGCCACTACAAAAAAGAGTGCAAGTTTAACAAGATGTAGCTAACGGTTGATAAGACAAGAACAATATTGTAGTAAATATATATTGCAAAATTAGTTTCAAAGATTATCATATCCATAAATGTAAATAATCATACATTGAGATATACATATATATTTCAATATATGATTATTTACAGTTAAATATATATGATAATCTTTGAAATTAATTTTGCCAAAAATATTATATCAACAAACGCAAAGTTTATTGCATATTAATATTCATTGTTTGGACAAAATGTTGACCAACACTAGGTCAATAATCAAATGTTTATCAAAGATATGATATACTTAGTGAGAGGCAGTAATTGTTAGTGTAGAAATACAATGTTCCAATAAATATTTGCCCATTTTATAGTACTTACCTCTAAAGAATTAAGGTGGAACGCAAGGTCTGTAGTTTCACAGTTTTTATAACAGATAATTATTTTGATACGATTAAATGAAAAATTAATGGCATCAGCTCAGTCTTATAAGGACATTTGGCGAGCTACTGGGATAAAGAAGTAGAAGCTTTGATCTATAAAACCATGACTAATGGCAGTAGGGCTCATTGTGCTGACCACATGACACCTTATATCCACAAATGTTGGCACCATAATCGCCAAAATGAGGCGGCCGCTCAGTTAATGTATCTGGATGGCGGGCTCACACCATAGTTTTTTTTATGAAATGAAATATTACTTCAGTAGAAATGTTTGATTCAATTTTCTACACTTAATAAATTTGAAATAAAAAAAAATGTGTCGTTGGCATCGTGGTAAGAATGGCCTTTAATAATTTTTTTAGAATGCTTCTGCTAAAACTCCGCTAGTCCTTTTGAAAAAAAACTGGTTGAAATACTATATCTATCTATATATACTACTGTGAATGTACTGAGTGTGATGGGTTTTTAAAGACATCGGTGATTCTACAAGGCCACTGGTTCACTTGGGGAAGGTAAAAAATGTATTTACTATTTCATATACGCGCCGAACACTTTACAAAATCACCGGTGAGTTAAAAAAATTACCATCAACCACCAGTGAATGTTAATGTAACGTAAATATTAGGCTGGCTCAGGTTAGTTTAGGTAAGTTAGATTAGTTTAGACATGCTTAAACTAGTTTATTTTAACTTAGTTTAGGTTAAACATGGTTAGTTTGGTTTTATGTTCTATATCTTTATCCACATACACTATATATTTTATAAAATCACCGGTAAATGAAGATAATGGAGTTTGTGTTTCATACTTATAAAAATTCCTCACATTCACAGTAACATATATAATTTATCTTATCAAAAATGGTAATGCAAAAAATTGCGAAAATACTGACTTTATCTCACGCTTCCTTCCATCACACCTTTAGTAAAATAGTTGCTGCCACAATATAATACCTCATTACGAGCTACCAGACATCGGTAACCTGAGAATGATATAAAATAATCTATGAATCTTAATAAAAACTACTTCAAATTTACAACAAGCAATGACCTAAAAATATTAACAGAACTCGTAATGAATGCACACGATTAAATCTAACGCGCAATTTATAAATTGAAACTATAATAACCTGTATAGTGAAAATATTTAAAAGCTAAACTCTAGCATTATGCTAAATATAATACTGATGTATAAATAAATAGCTGCTCCAGAATTTATCTACCTCTTCCCAACACAGCACTCTCCTGCCTAGTTACCAGAAATGGGTATTTTACAACAATACAAGCAAAGAGGATACAAAGTCCATTACCTACATTATCTTCTCAATCAAACCACTTAATGTGTGTTAAAAAATTGTTTGAGCATCTATGCATTTATAAAATAGTGTTTAGAACTATATTACGTAAATCTCTTAAGACAGGGGGTCGGCAACTAGTAGATCGTGATCGACCGGTCAATCTCGCATCAATTTCTAGTCGATCGCATAAGAAAACTACACCATCATTAAAGGTCGATCTTAGAGTCTTCTATACTCACGTATATCAAGTATTTTCAAATAATATTTGAGTGTGGCCAAAATTACCTTTATATGTCATAAGCGGTAATGTGTTTTACGAAAATTAAATAGTTTAAGGCGATTGACCCTTTTCATTTGGCGTGGAAATGCAGAGCCATGGGAACCAGTGGCGGCTCGTAGCTAAAATTAGTGGGGGTGCTATTTCAGAAATTTTTTAACCTTTGTTTTAAAATTGTGTAAAAGGAATATATATATATATAAAGAAAATGTATTCAGTAACTTGATAAAATCTTAACAAAAAAAACATTTCTTACTTAATTTAACCTAAATTGTTACAGTTCAAGCTTGATCTATTCATTTAAAAATAAAATCAATGCTTCTTGTTTTAATTTGCGCAAAAAGTTCATTAATTTTTTCCTTGATCTCTTGATTACAATTGAAGAAATTTTTCTCCATTGAAAGTACTGCAAGCGCATTTAGTCTTTCTGTTAAATAAAAGAACCGGAAAAAAATGAATCAAATAGAATGGCTGGAAGCAGAATAATAATAATCTAATTCGACACTCTTCTACACTTTATCACATTCAAGAATATGTTACACGGTTTTTAAGCACAACACACGAAGAGTAAAAAAAAATTTCCTTCTACCATTACACCGGAGCTGGCACTACGAGAGCAACAGTGCTCTATCTACCTAGCCGTGCCGCCTTCCTTCTCACCCCCTCCTGTGTGCGCATGCGCACAACAGTCAAACACCCGTCACTGGCACTGTGAATCGCACAGTTCCATACAAAGATTTTTGTATATTTTTCATAAACTGGGGGATGGCCACTACATTAAGCTTAAGGAATATATATTGTACTACAAAAATAAATACAGAATTAAAGACAAAAAGGTATCATTATATTAAATGGTATCGATACTATCAAGTTGAAATAGGGAGTTCTGCAGTTCCGCAGTGCCTATACATGAACCGCCACTGATGGGAACAAATGGTTATCTTCAAGAATTATTATTATTTGGAAATTTAGTTTTCGGAAACGGTTGGTCAAAGAAGAGAAGCATGTTGGTTTGGTTATACATTTTATATACACACATCCTCTATAATTTTAGCAGTGATCTAATATCGATGAAGTTGACATTTGTCCATAGGAATTTTTCGGATTCATATCAACAAATAAGAAAATTTAACAATTAATAAACTTCGATACATAATATTAGAAGGGGTGTTGAAAATATTAACATAAAAATTTAACTCGTTCTCGAGACAAAATATATTTTCAAACATCTGATTTTTCCGCAAGACCTGTTCGGTAGCTAGCACCATCTACGGTTTCCGTGATCCATCTGTTCTTGTTGGCGTGGAAGGATACTTTGGTCGGTTGTAAAGCCACGCCGTGCCTTTCAATCTCCCACAATTAGGATTTATAATTTCACGCAACAGGGCCAAGGGCCTTAATGTGAGCATTTAAATTTCATTGATTCTGTTGATTTTCTCTATAAAGGTCGAGACACAAATATTTAATAGAAGAAAGGTATAGGCCAACATATCAAACGTAGGGTGGAGAAACGATGGATGATCGTGAGAACTTTTATAAATCTTTAAGTCGATCACGGCCTAACAATTTTTGCCGACACCTGCCTTAAAATGATTTTTTTTAAAAAGGCCTAAAAATCATTCAAACCAAGAAAAAAAATCACAGACCATCGAATTATAATATTTTTTTAGCAAAATATAATCTATAAAGTAAGTAATATATTTCTTCAACCAAGGGCTCATAAACAGAGTGTATGTACTTACGAACATTTTATATGATGTACAAAATAAAATATTGCATGTCAATAATATCCGGGTCCTGCTCATAACTCACACCAGTGGAATATTTACAAGATTATAGACTGAATACATGCGAAGATAAACTTTCAATCTAAGTGAAGTGGTTCATGCTTGTAGTTTGATAAAAGGGCTTAAATTTTTAACAAAAAGTTTAGAGTAAGGGATTAAAAACTTCCTCAATTCATATTTATACGTTTATATAAGCCCATATTCAGCATTAAGATCGTCATTTTAATTGTAACTGTCATTACGAGAAGACTGTTGTTACTTTCTGCAAGTGAGCTTATCTAACTTTTCTAGTACTACACGGATATCTTTAAAAAAACAGCAAACTTCCTGGCGTAGAATAAAAATATGAGAGCACTTTTACCAGACCTCTATCTGTGTTTGAATTTCAAATTAAATTTTTTTAAATACCAAAGAAAAAATTATGAGGCAATAATTTGTCTTAGGTTCTTTTTGGTATATTGTATTATTGTGCGTACAGTTATTAATTATATGAGCAAGTTGAAAGTAATATTCTTATTAGAATACCATTAATGTTATTTTGAAATATAAAAATAAATTTCTATAAAATAGTTCCTGCACCAGCAAGGAATAAATTATCAAAACTTTGAGTAACATGCTTATATAATATTGTCTCTCTCTTTCTCTTTTTCTCTCTCTCTTTCTCTCTTTCTCTCTCTCTCTCTCTCTCTATATATATATATATATATATATTTATATTTATATTTATATATATATATATATATATATATATATTGTTCGTTTTAAACAGGTTTATAACTCATAATATTCACACACAATTAAAATTTAGTGAAATTAATTGAACGCAGCTTTATCCTAAAACAGCACAAAACCCATTTTCATATTCATCTCTAAAAATTCTAAAGCAAAATTTATTTTCACAACCAACTAAATACCCATTTTGGTGGGCATGAAGGTAAAAGTTAGGCTCATTTATTCTAGTTTTGCTGGTGATGGTGAGATAGAGGTTCAAATGCTGACCGGGTGTACTTAGGGTAGACTTTTATAAATGGCTTAAACTAAAATTTGGATACATTTTGTTTAAATTGTAACTGCCTCATCCCTAACCCATTAGTAGGCCTATAATTTATTTGAACACACATTTGGGCTACACGTATATGTACTAGTTACACTAATGGGTTAGAGGATTAGGAAGATTGAATTTGGAGGAAATATAACCGCATTTGCGTGGAGGGAGAGTAGAAAATAATTGAGGAAATATCAACCTCAGGACACTCGACTGGGATCAAACCCTGCGATCTCCCTATCATCGGTAGTCTAGCCTATTGTAATAGAGTTGCCTAAGACCATGCAACCCTCCTAAGAGGGTAATAGTCTAATTAAAATGAGTATAACCCGGATGGGTAGTAATATACAACGGAAAAATAAAGTCTAAACAAATCATTCTGGGAGGAAAGTGCTGGGTGTAGTGAAAGAACCAAATAATACATGTAATCAGCAGAAATACGATATGAAACCCCTCTAACACATTCAATCACTTGTGTTTTGCAATACTTGATCAAAATAACCAAAATACAAAAATAGGTTTTGCCAAGGTAGTTCGCTAAAAAGTTTTATTTCTTATAGTTATCATAATTTTGCGTCCAAATGTCAACAGATGCATTTTCATGGAAATCGCAGAAGAAATTAAATTCAAAGAACAGGGCTTGTCAACCAAACAAGGTGCAAAATGAAAGAGCATGTTTAATTTGAGGAACACATTAAAGCTTGTATGGGGGGAGGGGCGATATAGAGCTACCGTATGCAGTAAATATGTCCGCATAGATCAACACGCCGAGCGAAGCATGAACGTGCTGTGTGGTTTTATGAATGTGTTTTCACAGAAGGTTGTAAACATTTTCTCGGTAGCATGTTATAATTTATCAGAGTTGTACCACGTCTTTTATTAAAAAAAAGTTTATTAATATTATTATCATTATTAGCACCGCGTCTTACTAACCGTTCAGGTTGTACGCACTTACGCTAATGTGTAATGGTTGGGTGGTTGTGAGATTCAATGGAGGACCTACAGGTTTACCGTGGAATCCGAACCATGGTGGAGGCCGAGCATTCCACATATTCACAAGTTGTGATTAATACACATCTTGTTAGAGGTGAAGGAAGGGTTTGTTAATCAGATAAATCTGTGCCGGGACCGAAGATTGAACCCTAGCCGCCAGCACAGAAGTCCGACACCTTACCCCTAGACCACCAAGTCACCCAGTTTTGTCATTAAATAAAAACATATTCAGAAGCTAATAAATATCTACAATATGCATATTCCATAAAATTAAATTCTAAGTTAAATTTATATAATCACAAACATGACATAGCTTAAACAACCTGGAGTGGTGTGCACGTGGGATAAGGCGCTAATCAAATATGATCTGTTTTTTTTCTTTGATGGTTAGATCAGGATTAGAAACCCAGTTGGATGTACCATGGGTGTTTTTTTCCTAAATAACTTTTAACCATCTCTCCACGCAAATTAAGGTACAGTACATTTACTCAAGTTTTCCATAAATCGATTACGTAAAACTATAATTTTTAAATTTAATATAATTATTTTAGTAAATATTCCAACTTTATTACGAATTAACATATCCGAAAGCTAAGGAAAGATAATATATCTACGTTCACGTATTCGTTCCTTAAGTAATGTAATTAATCAGCACTTGTCTCTTTTTATAGATATAATTAATTTTATGTTTTCAAAGCAGACAGAAAAAAATGGTTTGTATTTTATAAAGATTGCTCCAAATGTCCATGCGTAATGAAATCAAGGTATTTAATATTGATGTATCTCAAGGAAATTTGCTGGGTTTTAATTATTGGCATTATAATTTTAAAATGTTGACTCAACGCAAAGTTTTAGCAGTGAAAGCCTAATCAAAACATTATCCTTTAAAAGTTCCAATTGAACAGGTCGATGCAATATGAACCAATAAGAACACTGCATTCATAATAAATTATAGCATCGATGTAACGCGATATTGATATATGCGGTGATGAACTGATATTTTATGGTTAGTTGACAGTTTTCTATTTTTCACTAGTACATAACAGACATAATAGAAATTAAGTAGAGATCAATAGACTATAATTTAAAAATAAGAGCTCGCATGTCATAATGATTGATCACCCACAACATATTAATCTCATTCGACACGCTAGGTAATTCCATTAACAATGGTTGGACGCAGCTGAGTATTTGTCTTTTTAAAATATTGGTATGGACATGTATATATTATTTTAAAATAAATGGTACCACACAATTGCACAAACTTTCTCATATCGTGAATAATTATAGTTTCGAAGAAAATTTTAAAAAATGGTCAGGTAATTTACACTTTATTAAATTTTTCTCATAAAAACAAACACATTATCTTGTTTATCACAATTAAACACCTTTTGTATATAGATTTTAAATCAAATTAATATATTTGAACATTTTTCAAATTTTCAAAAATAAAATAATAAGTCCTTGTTTTGCCACTCCGCAATGTAGACTACATCCAACACTTGTATTGACCTTTACGTCACTGCTCAGCTCCTTGAAGATAGAAAACTTTTAAACTGCTTATAATCTATCTAGAGTAGTTCAGCATATTGATATAAAATATCTCAGTCAAATCTATTCAATATAAGTGAAAAAATGGGTAGATATACTAGCACTATAAGGATTTGTGAATTCAAAACCAAATACCAAACTAAACTATTATTTCTCTTTGTATTTACTATTGAAATCTATTCTACAATTACTCTTTGGATTTGTCGATCAAGCTATACAGACAATCGAATTCGGCATTTATTAGGAGAATCAAACATTGATCGCGCGTTTTAAAACAAAATATTTAAAAACTATCAATTTTATTTTATTTTATTTATTACAGCAATAGCCTAAAGCTCTCCCTCCCTGTAAAAATCTACATAATGTAATAAAAACTGCATCGTAATCAGCTAGGCGGTTCCAGAGATCTTAAATAATTGACATACAAATATATAGACTGACACTTTGATAAGTAGTGAATAAGAGACCATGCTAAGATTGAATGCACCTAGCTAATATAGTAGTTGAATGGAGAAAGTTGGGTAAAACACAAAAATTAACTTGGGAATAGAGTAGGAAACAATGTATGAGTAAACAAACTAATTCACTGGCGTTAATTAACTCAAACGTTATTGGCAGCCAGAACGTTATTTCGTCACTCAATCATATCCTGAGACACTTCCAACCAATACCTTCCCTGACACCTCATCTTCTTCAGATCTATTTTAGTATAATACCTTTGGTATTCCAAGGGGTCTTGTATCTTCAAGTTTCACAATTAAAATATTGTGTACTCCCCTGTTATAGCCATTCCACTCCAATTGACCACCCCACCTGAGCTTAAGGTGAAGATGCTGGGAACGTGAGAAAATGCCAGTGTTTTGCAGTTATTATAGAAAACTTTTTTTTAAATAAATATTTTTATAGAAAAACTTTTTTTTGTCAAAATAAATCAAATATTGCTTATATACAAATATAGAGTTCAAATTTCTTCACGTGGTGATATCAACATCTATTGTTGAATATCTGTCTTCGGTGACCTGGTGGTCTAAGGGAAAGGTGTCAGACTTCTGTGCTGGCGGCCGGGGTTCAATCCTCGGTCCCGGCACAGATTTATCTGATTATCAAACCCCTCCTTCATCTCTGACAAGACAACTTGTGAATGTGTGGAATGCCAGGCCTCCGCCGCGGTTCGGATTCCACGTTAAACTGTAGGTCCTCCATTTCATCTCACAATCACCCTACGATTACACATTAGCGTAGTGCGCATAACCCGAACGGGTAGTAGGCTAATACGCGGTGCTAATAATAATATCTGTCATGATCATAGCGGTATTATCTAACAAACTTTTTAAATGAAGAGAAAAGTTTTAATGAAATTTCATGACACCCTTAACAAATTAAGCCACCCTACCTTAACTCTAGCAATCTTAAGAGGTATCCCACACTTCAATCTTTTATTATATTACTATACTAAGTTGAAACTTATCATCACCAATTGTTTCCAGCCGGTTCAGTTTAGTATAATGCCTCTCCATCTTCCTCTATCCTTTCACTACTCTTATAACTTAATTACTTCCATTCTTCTCTTGCTTGCACACTTTAGGATATCTGCTCACCCCATCTCTTTCTTAGCCTCCCTTGTGGTCTTTTTTCCTACACACTTCATTTCCATCATTTTCTTTGGCATCCTCTCCTTCTCCGTCCTCATTACATGCCCATACCATCTCAGTCTGTTTCCTCTTCTATCTCATGTACTCCAAGTAATAAATTAACTTAACTTTCATATTATAGCTGTCTGCTAGATAGTTGGGTCTACTTATTTAATCATCCAAGCTAGTTTTTGTGATGTGTTTTGAAACTAGTTTGAAAATTTTCACAGTCAATTTTTTGTACGGCTAATTGACCCACTCCTACCCACTTATGAGGGAAGATAATTAATGATTTTCTTGTTATTTGTGACAACACTGTTGGAGCTAGGAGTAGCTTTGCAGAATACCATGTACCAATAAAGATGTGTTTACAGCCTATACAAAAGGAAACGAAAGTGTTGGTGTGCTCAGAAAATTGTAAACCAAATAGTGGCTCACAATACGAATAATGAGTAGTTTTTTTAAGTTCTTTTACTAAAAGTATGCATTTAAAAAAAAGTTTCTCTATTTAGTAATTACTAACCAAATAGCTTACAAATTGATACAAATTTAAGTAAACTTTTATGCTTGGATAAATAAATATTTAAAATAAAAAGTTGCTTAAGAATTCCTCGGCTTCCCCAACCATCTTAGTTAATTCTGAGAGATAATAAAAAATTATATGTCTAGAATTAAAGTATCCTGGTAGAACACGACAGATGGTCAAACAATAATATACTTTCTAACTAAGCTAAACTGCAATCAAAGCAACTAAATCCCTAATTTTGTGAAATGCTAAAATCTAAATATGCAAGAAAATATTTTATATTTTAGCTCACTATTTTTTAAATCACGTCTTAATATTCATTCGGGTTATACGCTCTTGATTCATTGAAGCCGAATGTACTGTTTACACAAGTGCGTTGAAAATATATATATATATATATATTTATATCCTGTATATACGTTACACGACAAGAGTTTACCAAGTCAAATGTGACCTTGAACATGTCTCGCGAAGCTGGATATCTCGATAGCTATTAGAAAATTGAGACATATTTATATAACATTCTTTTTACTAAAAGTTGACCCTAGAGCTCACTCAAGAAGTTTTGTCAATACGTCATGGAACAACCTTTTTGTGTGTGCACCTGTATACTTAAAGATTTAATCACTGGTATAATGACGGATTAAATAGCAAAGCTATTATATTAATTACGGTTAAAGCCGCATCTAAATATCATATTCTTAAAATTGAAAACTGAAAATTGACACTTGGGCATCGAAATTGAAACCAAACCGTAATTAACAATATAATAGTTTGGCTATTTAATCCATCATGGTATGAGCAGTTGTAATAATTGTACCATTGGCAGCATAAACCTCTAGCGAGTAGAAGTGGCTACGTTTTCTGAAAGCTCATTATCTTAGTTGATCGCTCATGTGTAGGTGACGATTTATACACGTCCATTACAGACTCTGCCTTAAAATATGAGTGAAATATTACCCTTGGTACGGGAAAATTCATGGATACCTCAGTGGTAGAGCATTGATTTACTAAGTCAAAAGTTCCGGGTTCGATTCCCAAATCTAGGTGTCTTTTTTTAATTTAAAGAACACTGATAACATATTATATCAGTAGTTAAATATTTAAAACCGACACCTCAGATCGGTCTGTAGCGTGTCTGTCTATTGAGATAAAGGTCCCGAAATCGATTCTCACATGGACGAAAAAATTACTATTTTTGAAATATGTATTTACCCCTTCACAGTGATGATTGATTAGTTAACTGCCGAAGACTGGATGTTGTGCCTGTCCTAGTCTTAAGTTATAAGGTATATGAAGCTACAACAAGTCTAGCAAGACGGCATTTGAAAAATATATGACTTGAATAAAAACAAACTGACCCAGGCCATAGGCTGGAAACATTAATGGATGTGAAAAAAAAAGAAGTTAAATATCCAGTCATCGAAGATAATTTCATCAAGTGTTACTTAACCTACTGCTGTGTGTCTTAGATGTTTATATCCGCCTCATATTATCTTTTTCTAAATTGCGCTATTTTCTTGATGGTGCACGCATGCGCATTTGGATGGAAAATTCTATCCTCCGCGTTTATCTCCAGCTTGTTACCGCTTCCAATTTCCTCTTGACAATGCCCCGATGCTTACCCGCTTCACAGTCTAGTCTGATGAGTTGGATTCACTTTGTTGACGAAACGGTGGAAAATGTGTGTACATACGTTTCTGAACGTCTTTTGTAAATCTGCCTCAACTATACCAGTCTCCTCACTTATCAGGAATCCTTCTATATTCTATGTGTGTACTATAAAGATAGGACAAACTCGGATCCGGATCTTAATTCTTACGAAATGGTAGTGTATTCTACCTTTAATATAAATTAGGTCAAATTTTCATAGGAAGATTCTTTTAGAAAATATACACATAATCAAAAGTTACAGCTAAAGCTTACATTACTTGACGTATGAATATGTGAAAGTACTATTATTATTATTTTTATTATTATTATTATTACCGCGTCTTATTACCCGTTCGGGTTATACGCACTTACGCTAATGTGCAATGGTAGGGTGATTGTGATATGAAATGGAGGACCTATAGTTTAACGTGGAATCCGAACCACGGTGGAGGCCTGGCATTCCCCACATTCAAAAGATGTCTTGTTATAGGTGAAGGAAGGGTTTGATAATCAGATAAATCTGTGCCGGGACCGAGGATTGAACCCCGGCCGCCAGCACAATGTGAAAGTAGATATAGTAGCTTTTCTAGATGTCATATAAAATTCCTCCAAAGGTTCTACTGTACTATGTGAGGCCAGCAATCAGACATTCACATATAAGAATGAATGTGAAGCTGTTTGCATACGAGAATAATGCAGGAAATAATTATAGAACTGTAGTCGCATATCCATGAATATTTTTGTATAATAAATTACTTTAATTTGAATAAAAAATAATAGAACATCAAGTCCTAGCTGTAGTTGTTTTAGCAATATCTCTTATTATCCGTTTCGGCTATACATATTTGTACTAGTTACAGTAATGTTTTAGGGATGAGGAATGTTGGATTTAGGTTAAGTTTATCAGCATTTGTGTGGGGGAAGAATATAAAACCATTCAGGGAAAATCACCCTCAGTACATCTGATTGGGATTCTAACCCCAATCTCCTCACTATGGTCAGTCTATTATAGATTGAAGCTTTAGGCCATGCGGCCACTGACTCAGGTTAAATTTTGGTTGAACTGTGTTTTGGTTCTATTACATTTTCTTACCTTTTGTTTTTAAAATATAATGACAAGTTAATTGAAAGTTACTTATTGGCGTATTTATAATTTAAAATATATTCAAATCTATTTTAGATGGTTTTTAAATAATCCGCGCACGAATCCCATCGGCTAGCAGTCAAACTAAATATAAGGCTCATTTTGTATTGTTTTCTTGTTACAGGAAGGTCGGTTTTCGAATCTCAGCTGGGTGTATGAATGATAGTTTTTCCTAAACGTTCCCCGCTCTTCCTCCTTGAAAATAAGGATACATTTCCTCTAAATTCTATCTTATTCTTCACTATTTCATTTGATTAATTAAAATGCGTACATCTCTGACAAATAGCAAGACGTGGGGGAATAAAAAAATTTCCCGTGCATTAAATCAAAACCGTATTTTTTCCCCCCGTCAAATATTTACTTACCATTCGGGCTATACGTAAATATCCAACCCACTTCAGTGGCCAAATGGTCTAAGGCATCAATCTAGTGTTAGACTGGCCTGCTGATGACGGAGAGATTGGGTCTCGAATCCCAGTCGAGTATAATAAGTTTTTTTTTCCTAAATTGGTTTCGCATTCTCCTTTCACACAAATGCAAGTAGATTATCTCTAAATTCAACATTCCTAATTCCTATCCCATCATAGTAATAATACAATATGCGTTTAGTTTGAACCGGTAGTAAGATGCAGTGATAAAAAAATATACACACACAACTTAATATCAACGATGAGGTATATATGAGGATGTTACAGCGTTAGAGAAAATTTAACAAAAAAATCGTGTAGGTAGGGTAAAAGACTTATTATTATTAGCACCGCGTCTACTACCCGTTCAGGTTATACGCACTTACGCTAATGTGTAATGATAGGGTGATTGTGATATGAAATGGAGGACCTACAGTTTAACGTGGAATCCGAACCACGGTGGAGGCCTGGCATTCTTCACATTCACGAGATGTCTTGTCAAAGGTGAAGGAAAGGTTTGGTAATCAGATAAATCTTTGCCGGGACCGAGGATTGAACCCCGGACGCCAGCATAGAAGTCTGACACCTTACCCCTAGACCACCAGGTCACCGAGTAAAAGATGATTTAGAGAAAACACCTTCAGCACATACAACTGGGATTTGAATCCCAACCGCCTTGTCTCTGGCGACCAAGCGACCTTTATATTTTGACCTATATATACAATGACGTAGTTAAAACCCGTATTGATAAAATTCAAATATAAATTAGGGATGGGACCTCGATTCCTCGGATATTCGAGATTCAAGGATTCGAGAAAATTTGGACTCGAAACTCAGATCCTCAAAGATTTTTTTTCTCACCAGTTTTTCGAGTGAAATTTGTTTTAAAGCTCTAATACCTCTTATTTGAGGTTCTGAACCATGTATAATTATAGAATGAACTCAACAACCAGGTAGACCAGTAATTTAACATTTAGCTGAATGAATGAATTCTAACCGTAAATCCTCCTGTGACACCTGAGAGGCTTAGATTGGGAAGTCAGAGAGGGGGGTGAGAGTGAATAATTTACGATATGACACATACGTTGGGTTTTTAACAATGTTTTATTTAGCGAATGGTGGAATTTACACTTGTTGATAGGATAGGTGTTGGGCTACAGATAGGAAGAGACGGGAAGTTAAAAGCGATCTACGAGGGTCATACTAGATTGGTCTGCTGTTCACCAGTGGTCAACCTTGTCACTCAACCTCACTACGATATCCAAGGAGAGAACCAACTGGTATCGAACCACGGGCTTCCACACGGCGCCTAGAACACCTAGTTCCCTCGGCAGCTGCCAGTGGACTCCATCCCGCTTATTCGCGACATCTTGACCTCGGGTCCCTTCCCATGATCGTCTCGATCACCCGAACCAATCAAGGAGCTTGCGCCTCACCCAAGATGGGTTGAGATACTGTCAAACCTATGATTATCAGTGAAATCGAGTGTTCGGTGTAATCCCAAATCCCCAATTCTCCGCCGATTAATGCTGCGATAATATTCTATTTATTTCAATAGCATGCTGCATTTCCCTTCTTATATTACTAAACTAGTAGATATGACATAAGTTGGGAGCACTATCCTACATTACTAAGTCGATACCTTTACGGAATGTTATAATGAATGAATTATAAGAAATAATCTTAACATTTATTTAGTCTTTTTATTTTCTACTATCCATCATATTTCTGTTTTCTCTTATGTTCTTAATTTTTTCCAAGATTCGGATTTGATATTCGGGGATCGATAGTAAATTGGAGTTCGTAGATTAGTGGATTCAACCAAGCTCTAATATAAATAAAATAATCATAATTTTGTTTAGCCCTAATCTGTTATTGAGAGTTTCAAAATCATAAATAAAAGTATCAGACTACAAATCATATCAAAATAATTACATATAAATAAAATAAACTAAACTATTATATACACGTAATAAGTTTAATTTATATAACCTGTGGTATAAGCATGTTAATTATTATTTAATACTTGCTATCAATAACTATTATTTTATAATGGAGACTGGAATAATAAACAATAATGATATATCACTTCTTTTGTGGATTTAATACTAGAGCTCATACGTGATCTTTAATCTGTTGTAGAGTTGAGAATTTAAAATTATATAAACATGATTACTGTCGGTATTATTTAATACCACGTATTACAAACTGTTTGGGATATACGTTTATGTACTAATTGCGCTAATGTGTTAAGTAGGATGGATTTTGAAAATTTAGGAAGCTTACCCACATTTACGTGGAGGGAAAGTGTAAAAAACATTTAGGAAAATCACTCTTAAGTGGACCCGATAGAGATTCCGACCCAGATCTCCCGGTCATAAGCAGTTCACGTTACTGCATGAGTGACACCTTAGACCATTTGGCCACTGAAGCAGGATCAAATAACACACTAACTGGAGTATCCGGGAGAGTAAAATAAATATATTTCAGAAAATGGCACCTGAAATATGTACATAGTAATAAATACTTGAGAGTAAAAAACAAGCGCCTCTTTTGTTGCTTTATTTGTTTTGTAAAATTATAATGTACACTAAATATTTGTATTTAAACTAAAAAATAGCTATTTTTATTCCAAGCACTACTTTGTTGCCAAAAAACTTTATGTAGATTTTATAACTTGTCGAGAAACTAAATTTTTGGAAATATAATTGAACAAAAACTAAATTGAAGGGAAAAAATTATGTCCTAAAATGTATAGCTCAATCAACTACAAACCCGTTTCGATGGCCACGTGGTCTTAGGCGCTACTATATCAATAGATTAGACTGCCGATGACAGGGAGATTAAGGTTTGCATCTCGATCGGACATACTGAGGGTAATTTTCCAAAATGTGTTTCCACTTTTTCTCCACGCAAATGCTGGTATATTTACTCTAACTACAACCTTCTTGATCTTTAAAGCTAATAGCATAACTAGTATCTAAGAGTATAACCTGAACGGGTAGTAAGACGCAGTGCTAAAAAAATGACTCAAAATTTTATGTAACAATTTTATTCTTTGGAAAGAAATTACATTTATGTACGACTCGATAAACAAAACAAATAATAAAAAATCGTATCTTTGAATAGATAGGCCATCCATAAAAACTTCAAATAATAATTTTGACGTAAGATCACCCAAAGATATATAAAAAAAATCAGATCGTTTTTATTTTTGATTAAAAATAAAGTTTATTTAAATCATAAGGCTAAGATATTGTTGAGAAGTTTTAATAGTTTTTTATGATAATATTTACTATTTTTGACATAAAGATGAAGTTTAGTCTAATAAAAACTTTATATAGGTGTAGATATCAGTCATCTCGTTCATAAAATCTAAATTTGTATATAGGTTGCAGGAGAAATTTGAGCAGTTGAGCTCATCCTACTGACGCATTTCAGCATGAAATCAAGGATTACTGACTGAACATAAACACACAGCTAAGCTGAGGCGTAGTGAAATACAATGCTTTAACGACGCTGCCTACTTGCATATTTCAAACATATTTTGTGAAGTAGTACGTACCTAATCATTCTAAACGCTATCACATTTAAGACTCCGATATATGAAATGGAGACGGAAGAAAATGAGTAGTGTGCCCTGAGAGGGCTCTTGTCTAGTGCTGATAACCCTTTCCCTCTGATGAGTTTATAAACTCACTTTGATATTTGTGCCTTAAAAAAATTGACTTTAATTATAATTTAATCTTATTCTTGTTTCTTATTATAGATAAACATATGCTACCACGGACCTTTTAATCTACATCCTGGCAGGAAGACTCCTACAGGCCATTTTAGTGATCAAGCCAAATAACCTAAGCTGTAGATGATTTATAGAAAATAAATTTACAAAAAATTAATTAGAGATAAAAATAATAATTGTGTAACTATTTAGAACTACTTTTAGAATTTATGGTTTTTGTTTCAACGTTATATCTTTAAAACTCGCCGAGTTAAACGTAAATTGACTAACATGGGAAATCCTATCCACAACAGCCATGGCGTTACAGGTAGGAAATGTCCTTAAACCAAAATAATATAGTTATTAGCCTTAACGTGGTACGGAAGAGAGTGAGAATTAAAGTATAATTTTGGCAGTTTTAATAAATAAATAAAATATTGCTTCAATCAATATATTTATTTTATTTTCTATACACAGTAATAATCCCAATCCGATACCTTAGTTCAGTTGGTTTTAGTATGTCTGCCTACAGAGTTAAGGGTCCCGAGTTCGATTGCCGGCATTAGTGAAAAATCTATCAGTGGTGAAATGCGGGTTTACCCTTCCAAAGTGGTGAATTAACGGGCGGGGACTGGATGTTGTGCCTATCCTAGTCATAATTTATATTATAAGGCCTAGCAAGCCGGTAGT
Organism: Timema shepardi; assembly: GCA_902151425.1. Taxonomy (NCBI): domain Eukaryota; kingdom Metazoa; phylum Arthropoda; class Insecta; order Phasmatodea; family Timematidae; genus Timema; species Timema shepardi. Next base: position 64,473 of record CABFVX010000492.1, on the reverse strand, counting down.
GGAAAAATATATGGCTTGAATAAAAAAAAATTCACAGGCTGGAAACAGTAATGGATGTAAAGTAAATTTGTAACTCCAACATTATTATTATTATTATTATTATTATTATTATTATTATTATTATTATTATTATTAGCACCACGTCTTACTACCCGTTCGGTCTATACGCACTTACGCTAATGTGTAATGGTAGGGTGATTGTGATATGAAATGGAGGACCTACAGTTTAACGTGGAATCCGAACCACGGCGGAGGCCTGGCACTCCACACATTCACAAGCTGTGATTAATACATGTCTTGTCAGAGGTGAAGGAAGGGTTTGGCAATAAGATGAATCTGTACCTGGGCCAAGGATTGAACCCCGTACCCCAGCACAGAAGTTTGACACCTCGGAACCCCAACACATCATGAATATTTGTCATGAGCATCAATATATTTGACCAGATACTTTTTTAATCAAGGTACAAATTCTCGACCAAATTGTGCAATTTCAATGGCAAATAATAGTAATTAATATTGATATGTGCACACAATTAAAATAAATGTATCTAATGAAGCAATATTTCACTTAATTTGGCCAATAAAATGATTTCGTCTCAGCTTACATTTCCTTCCATCCCGCGTTAACAATACCCCAGGACATTTTTCAACACCCTTTTAGAGTAATTATGTGTGTAAAGCTATAATCCGGACTATAAACAATTTCAATATCATAAATAATTGTACAATACAGGTTTGTTTATTTAAAAATGTTGTAAATATAAGTGTGATTGTTTTAATAAAGAAATATAATTCGTGTGAAGGGCGTGTGAAGTATTAAGTTTGAGAGATCATCTTGTACAAGGTATTCGAAAACTCATAGTCCAAATTGCATATATAGCTTGATAGAACCAAAATCAATACAACATCTTTGTACACTTACATTCGGAAAGCTATGCTAATACCATTACATTTTGTCCCAATTTTCTGCGTACAGTGCCAGGACAGCAAAGCCAATCAAGCATGCGTGTACAACAGGTTGCATAGGAGTTTGGCGCACAACACTACACACCTTTACATCTTGAAGCACGGCAGAAGAACATAAAACAATTAATTGTAAACAACACACCAGTCCATCTAGAAATGAGAATACGTTCTGAGGGTCATCATTAATGGTCCTACATCACAGAAAGTGCTTGCCATTATTACATGTGCAGTGCCGCACACCTAGCTCCTATGCAACTTGTTGTACACGCATGCTTGAACAGCTTTGCTATCCCAGCGCTGTACGCCGAAACTATGAACACCATTTAATGGTGGTGGCATAGTTTTCCGGATGTAAGTGTATTGGTACTTTGTATCACTTTTGGTTCAAACAAACTATATGAGCAGTTTGAGTTATGAGTTTCCGAACACTTTTTTCAGCCTTTGACTTTGTACCATGAATGTTTCTTTAAAAAAAGTACATTAATTAAGTTTGATTGAATTTTTATATTGGTTGTTGTTTCCAAAAATACTTTCACGTGACATATTAATAAATTTAATAAAAACTTATTTATTTGGACCAAACGGGGCTAGATGATGATCCTAAATATAGAAAATCCTAATAATCTAGAAGATAGAGAGATTGAAAAGTCAGAACTAGAAGCCGAGGGTGGGGGTAGAGCCCCGGCATTTACAAACAAGCTTATTTTATTTCGGCTGGGCAGCGTGAGATTAATATTAAACAATAAAACACTTGATTAAATAATCCAAAGGCAATCTTTAGACCACAGAATGGTTAACTGCTTTACAAAAGGTTGATATTTACCATTGTGGGAGTAGCTAAGAGATCCCTGGTAAATCTGTATGCATCATACTTGCGTGCTGTAGTTATTTTTTATGTTTATCTTTGTATAGTTTGAAGTGCTGGCCGTTCATTAACCTAATTTTAACAAGAGTTGGGCTAAGAGTTTAGCGGGTGCTTTTTGCTTTTCTTAATATTCATATTCACTCACTAATATTATTATTAACTTAATAATATAAAAAGTTATAGAAGCTTTTTAGATTAACTGGTATTTAGTCGTATATTCATACTGTGCCGCAGCGTTGGACGGTCATTCAAAGGCGTTAAGAGGTTTGCATGGTATAGCACTCAGAAACGATGCAGACATTTAAACATACCAGATTATTTATGACGTTATTTAATATTTTATAATATGGTTTTCACCAAAATGTAGGCAAAGGTTCTGATAAGTTGCAAGTTTAAATTTTAGTTAGCGTATAACCCGAACGGGTAGTAAGACGCAGTGCTAAATATAAATTTTAGTTTAAAACAGATTAAAATAAGTGGGGTAACTTTCATAAAACCCTATAAAACAATCACACGTCATCTTAAAATCCTTCTTTGTGACTTTATCAGAACATGGCTTCATTTGATAGAGGAAGGCTAAATCCAGGTTTCTAACCTTTTTCTTTAATCTCATAAGTACTGATTTTAGCGTAAACCATCGTTGATTTTTATTTTTTTATTTTGAACTCAAATTTTAAATTGTCAAACTCATTAAAAGCCTACTGATAATTTTTTCCTACATTCTGTATAAAACCATATTAAAAATATCAAGCAACTTATTAAATAATGCGGGATTTATATACGCCTACGACATGTCTCTGTGCTCTAACATGTAGACATCTTAAGCTCATATTACATTTGGTCGGCGTTGTCACCTAGGTTGGGGTTCAAACTGACCAGGTGCAATGGTGGCAGTCTTTCATATGTGAGTTTCACTGTGTTTTTTAATTCTTTTTTAAAAGCTAACGCGGATTCATTTCCTTCGAAGCTACGCCTCAGATAAATTCTTTAGCAGCTATTATATATTATCTACTGCTGTTGTTATTATTCTTGTATTTATTTTATTACAGATAGAAATTAAACTAGTAACAACTATATTAATATATTTTATACACGGCAAATAAAATATTAAATAACTTAAAATTAAATAAATGATACGACAATGTGACAAACATTTTATATTGTATATTATAGCTTTGAACAATTTTTTTTTAAATATGTTTTTTAGTATACTATCCTTAAATAAGTTTTACTCATGTAAACAAACACACCATCTTGTTGAACACAACCACTATTTAAATATAGATTTAAAACAAAATTGTTTGAATATATTTAACAACATTCAAATTTTCAAAATTAATTATTTGTAAGCTATCCTCAAAGAATTTGTTATTTGTAAAAATTAAAACGTATTCTTATTGATCATGAAAAACAATTCACATATTCCCATTTTGAATTCAAGCTTCAAGAATAATTTCCAAAACATTCGAATTTTCATTTGTTATTTTGTTACTAAGCTACCATTAAATTAATTAATTCTAGATAAATAAAGATAGATTATTATTGATATGTAAAATAGTTTTCCGATACAAATTTTAAACAAAATCACTAAAAACATTTTATTTAGATATTAAAATAAAAAAATAAACAGTCATCAGTAAATAGCCATAGCCAAATTTCCCCCCAAACAAGTATACAGCTTTATTTATCATGTTCTTGTCAACCATTTCCTAGATGTGCATTTTAAGCAAATTCACTATAAGTTAGCCATTTTCAAAATAATTGAACTTAAAAATTCACTCCTCAGTAAATGGCCCTCTCTCGGATTTTTATTCAAAACCAAGTACTCAGGGTTATTTTTCATATCAAACTCTCCCAAGGTAGCCATTTGGAAACAAATCGTTAGAGCCATTAGTAAAATATTTAAATTTAAAGTTTTTGAAAAAATCAGTCATCAGTAAACTAGCATTCATCGAATCCAAGTAGCAATTACATATTGCTATTTATCATATTAAGCAAAACCCAGATATTCATTTAAGCAAAATCTTTGAAGCTATTTCTCCGGCTCCGGTGACAAAAAATCTTTTTTTGTATAGCCCTATCAAATCTAAATACAGTAGAGTCTTGGAAACTCTAGACATTCCGTGTAACTCGACACGCGCACGTGCAAACAGTTATTAGCACCAGTCATCACAATCCAAGGACATTCAACTGTATAACCTCTCAGTTTGTTTATGTAACTCGAGTGGAATAGTCGTGCTGTGGTGTTTTTACAAGTGCTGTGTTTGTTGGTTTTCCGATTATTCAGAAACGTGTTATTCGAATCAATACAATATTATTTGTACAGTACTGTACTGCCTTAGATATTACACGTATGTATATACACCATTGCATTAACACATAATATATTACATTGTACGTATATTATAATTATAATAATTATTATTATTACTCTACCGTACAATACTACAGTACAGTATAGTACAAATGTTCCTAGAATATTCGATAATTTACTGTGATTCATCCTTGTTTAGTAAACATAACATAGTAAACATAGCATAGTAATCATGCATCTTAAGCGAGTTCATTCGTAATACTCAACTTTTAAATAACTCGACATCATCTCAGTCCACATTAGGTTGAATTGTCGAGACTTGTTGTATCAAGTTTAAAAAGATCCATAATATCGTTTTGGATTCGCGGCCAGGGACAGACAAAATTGAAAAATCAATTATTTTTTTTGGGGGGGGGATAGTGTTTACATAAGACGTAAAAATTTATCATATTCCCGAGATTGATGTTTTTCACTATCACAAGACTTTCTCTTGATATTAGAAAGTAAAAAGTTATTTTAATTCATATGTATCAATGGATTTGTTGATCAATAAATGAACATATATTTGGAAAATGTACTGTAAATGGTGAAACATAATATATTTAAATGTATATAATGTAAATGTGTTAAATACGTATTTATGATTATATAATAATCCTAGTTTAACTACGACCGGCAATAAGCTGTTAATTTGGTAACTTTACCTAACTTTATTTTAGAACCGAATTAGAATACAACATACATTGGCTATTTAGGAATATTCCAAATAATGTTATAGTCTATATAGCTCTTGAAAATTAGATATAAATAAATGGCACGGAGCTCCACACGAACTTTCTCGCTCTATTGTTTAAAAATGGAACTATTTACTCAAAACTTGTAATATATGTGAAACGAAATAAAATACACTAGCAAACCCAAGAACAAATAGCACTATCCTTATGTAAAACATTTTTTGAGTTGCGGTTTTAAATTTTATAATTTTATTTTTAAAGAATCAATGTCCTCAATTTTATGTTTGGACCGATAAAAAAAGATCAATATTGAGTCCCCAAGGGTCAACACTTAGTATTAAAATTTCGACTTCCGGTTAAAATTTTCAACATTTTATTAGGTAATGCACATCTTCATGTCATCGCATTGATATTAAATTCCTCATTTATAAATTTAGACTATTGAGTCTAAAATAGAGATAGATCATTGTTGTACAAACATTTATCCTAAGTGGTTTAAGTAAAAACTACATAAACTTTTAGAGACTTACTTATATTTAATTACTCTTTGGCCTTGGAGAATTATTGCGTTAATACTCAAGTAGTATGTCTTTACAACTAAAGCTCACAAAATTGTATTAATATATTTGCCAATATCTTAAATAGTTGCGGAGATACGTAAAATTCAGCTTCTGTAAAGTACCCTTGAAGTCAATTTCACGGAAAATGAAAATAGTTTATTTATAATCTTAATCAACGCCTAGATACGAATTTTAATCAAAATAGTTAGAGATGATTGTGAGAAAATCTACTTATTCTCTGTTCACCCTTTATTAAACTACTCTTAGCTTTAAGTTCAAACAGACACACATACAGAAAGCATTGAAATACCACTTTATAGGGTTCGGGGGTCATGAGACGTCGACATCCATCAACATTTCACGTTAGGTTTTTTTACGGTCGCAATACTTTACCTTTAGTTTTCGAAAAGTTATATATATATATATGTATAGCTTGAAAGTTATTGGTTTTATAAAAATATGCTTTGCTTAAAATATTTGTATTATAAATATATATACATATTTGTAATGATAAGTAATTTCATTTCTCAAATAGTTTCGTAGATATGATACAAAATGAAAATTTACGCATCAGACCGGAGCCCTTAAAGTCATTTCGCTGAAATATTGAGAGTAGACATTTTGTTTGAAATATTTATAAGTGTTTAGAAATAGAATTTAATCAAAATTGTTAGAGCCGATTTTGATAAAATCGACTTTTTCTCTTTTAACCCTTCAGTAAACTATCCTAATTTTAGGGTTGGATATCCAATTACAAAATTACCTCAGGGCAACACTATGAAAACCCTAGATACCAAGTTTTAGCCTGATCGGTAAAATAGTTTAGGCTCTAGTTGGAGGTACAAACAGACAGACGGAAATTCAAAAATAACATTTTCGGATTCGGGGGGGTCATGAAACGTCGAGATTCATCAAAATCTCGAGTTCGATTTTATTTGACGATCACTATACTTTCTCTACCTGTAATATAGTTAGAAAGTAAAAATCATATTAGTTATTTTTATGTTTAAAACCAATGGTTCAAAGTGTACTTTCCAATCAGAGGGGCTTTATGCATATTGCTGATGGATTGACCCCATAAGTAGCTATTTAGGCACAATATGGAATTGAATCAGAGTATTTTTCGTATAAAGTCACCCTCTCTCATGAGAATGGATTTGCGTAGTGTTGAAGATACAAAGGGAACATTAATTTTAAACGTTAAAAAATCGATCACATGTTTTAAATTTAAAAAAGTACGGTAAGAAATACGTTAGAAGTTACCTTTAAAAAAATACTATCTTTGTGGTTGTCAACTTTGATAACGTGTTATTATAATATTAGTAACATTTTACAGGTATTGATATCCTACATCGAATGTGAAAGCTGCATATAACACCACTTGCCTTATGAATACGTCAGTAGTTTAATTAATCTTTGTAACTGTCAAATGTCGTTAGACGTTATTCCTACCTTGTACTCACTATAGCATGTCTCTCAAGAAGCGAACCTCATTTCGAATCCATGTGTAGCCTATAAGATCACCTTCAATCTTCCCCGTTCCTGATTCTACATGTCAGTAAAATGTCAGATTCTCTCCTTCATTTCAGATCCCAGCCAAGAACGTGGAATCTCCTCTATCCCTGATCCGTCTCTTGGGCGCTCCCCGTCGACTGCATCAATACATTACGTCTTCCTTCTTCTGCACCCCTCATTTCACACGCTTCGTCAACTTCTCGCGTATTCTTCTTCTCATGTGTCAATTTTATCTTAAGATAAATAACATTTGGCAATTATTTCCTTTTCATTAAATGATTTAAGTACTTTATAAAAATCAAATAATTTTTTTACCTCTGTTCATTAATCATAAGTTAAGGGCACTCCCAGGAAATTGATAATTTAGTTAAAATAGCAATTTCTTATATACCTGCTCATATGATCTTTTTTTATGTCAATATTTATTTCACTTTCTACAAAAATTTAACCAGTCTGCTAATATTTATTTTGTCCATTGTCAGTTTCAAGGTTTTCCTGACCAATTACAATGAGTTTATACAACATTGATCGTACTTTTCTTTTAAGGCTAACATCTCTTTAGAGACACTTTTTAAAACACATGAACAGCGATAATTTCTTTTTATCAAAATGTAGATCTACTATGTTTAATGTAATATTCATTTGTTTTCTCTTTAAGCCCCCTAAGGTGATCACTAAGGAAAAGTACCAACTTAAAATACTGAGATAAAGTGCAGAAAAATGTTCATTTTTAATTCCAAAGAGAAGTAACAATTTGATTTGTTTGATGTAACCCAAACTACAAATATAGTTCGCTTGAACCAAAGGTAATACAAAATTCCTATACACATGCATCCGGAAAAATATGCTAATGTTAATACCATTAAACTCCGTTCAAAGTTTCAGCAATAGTGCCCGGAGACCAAAGCTGTTAAAACATGCGTGTACAACAGGTTGCATAGGAGTTAGTAGCGCGGCACTACGCACGTAATAATGGCAAGGACTATTTGTGATGTAGGACCGTTATAACTTTACTAAGAAAAATATAGCTCACATGAATGTTAAGGTTCAGCTTGCGACATGGTTCGGATTAGTGTTTAACTCGAAGTTTGTCTCGCTGGACGCAGTTTAAGACTTGCAACAGATGTAAATGTAAATGTTAACAAGGAATTAAGCCTTAGGGGGTTAGTTTCAGGTTTATCTAAGTACGTCTGGCAAGATATATAACTTTCTAGTTTTATTTATTTATTCTGGAGCTAAAACATTTACACAGGAATACATATACACCTTTATTTATTTAGATCTGTTTACTGGTTCACTATTTTATACATTTACTAATTAATATCACCAGCCTCGGTGGCGTAATGAGCTAACGCGCTAGTTTCGTGTTGAGCTGGAATGCCTAGGATATGGAGAACGATGTTTTCTTAAATGGTTTTCCACTCTTCCTCCACGCAAATGCGGAATCACAGCCTTTATATTCAAATTTCCCATATCTGTACCCATTAGTGTAATTAATGCTTAACCCGGCGTGAATGAGATGATAAATAGTTACACCAGCTATGAGGCGGGTAGGAGATACCCGAAACTTTGATGCCGAATTTTTGATGCTATACTTGTGTATTAAGTATTCTTTTTACTCAGGATATTAATAATAGTATCCATTCAACAAGATTAGTAAATAAAATACTATGTTTATGATTGAAAAGCGGGTTTTTTGTATTGAAATAACAGTGTGTTTATATTTTCTTTGAAAAAGTACAAGTTTTGGTAGTTTAACATTTTTTGTAGGAAATTCTAACAAAATTACAACTTCTCTGGTTAATCAACATAACTATAGTATCTTTTAATTATAAAAATATAAAAAATAAATAAAAGGTCGTATGAGATCAATTAGCACAGCACCAACATTACACCTACAATTCAGAAAAATCTCCAAGCATAAAAATCGCGTGCTCCATACATATTGGCTTCTCACACTTCGAACAGCAATGTTTTATTTTCCTATCTTTTTTTTTCAGTACAGTCAACACACCTGACATTTCTACCAGCCATACTTTTTTGGGGGAACTGGTGATGAAGGTTCTCCCAGTTGATCAGCAATCCTCTTTCGATTTTCCCTTGAAAGATATACGTATTGTTGTCTAAAGTGAAAACTATCATTTATCAGATTCAGACCTAAATTACGAATAAAGTCTCGGCTCTTCATGCGTGTTTTGTCACCTATGTTATTTTCTCTGTAGATTATGATACCATTTATGGCAGCCATATTGAGTATACTGTGAAAAAAATCGTCATAGGCCAACGTTTGCTATTGCACGAAACATCATAAGTGGCACTCAGTTCATCTGCGACATCGACACCAGTTTTAGTTGTATTATAATTAGTAATCATTTATGGTTTTCTTTTATCAACTGTCGATTCGTCTATATTTTTATCATGGTTTAAAGTTGACATAACCAGCACAACTTTATTTTTTTTAGGTACGTAGGACATCAATTTAATGTCATTCTGGAACCCATATCGAGAGCGATTTACTTATGTTCCTTTTTTGAAAATCTCAGGAACACTTGTCTTGTTTTTACGGACTGTGCCGACATAAGTCAATGAATGTTCTTCCAACAGATGAATCATAAGGGGGTAACTAGTAAACCAATTATCGAACGTCAAATTCCTGTTTGTTTTTGTTATTGGTTCCACTAAACTGTTTACTATATCATACGCTTACTACTCGGTTGGTAAGTCCATGGTGGTTGTTTTCCCGCGTATAATTCCAGTTTGAGGATATAGAATATCTTCGCATCTACAAGAGCTTGTATTTTTATGCCATATTTAGCTGGTTTGTTTGGAATGTATACGCATAAAAGGACATCACCCTCGGAAAGATAACAACATCTCATCAATAGTAAGGTTCTCAGAAGGCATATAATGTTTTTGAATATTTTCAACAAAATTATCAAAAATGTCTCTTATAGCAGCTATATTGTTAGTCTTTTTTCTTTGGTCCCGGGTGTTCTTATCATCGAATCTCAAACAGTTTTGGAGAAAGTAAAACCTCTGCAGTGACAATGTAGTCCGAAAGATTTCAACTCCTTAACACCACAAATCGTTCCAAGTTTTGTCTATTCAAGCGGTTTGGCCAGCTATAAATAAAAGTCCCATAAATGTCATAAAATCCTCCAAATTTGCATCTTTCATGTGGTCCTTCTCTTTATTTTCTGTACATTTCCCCCATTTATTCCTTATTTAATTATTTGTATATGTAAGTATAGTATTCAACATACTGTTTGTTGTAAAGTGACTCCAACATTCAATCTCTGTTTTGGCAAGTTTTGCAGTATCTTTTACGCCTGGAGCATTAGTAATAATACTCTCAAAACAAATACGAACGCTTTGTCTAGGACAATCTTTCATCGATTTTGTAGCATCTTTGGATGTATAAAAAAAACACGTACCTCAGATGACTGACTAGGAGCCGCCGACGTAGATTCCGGCTCTTCAGAATTATCTAAAATACCCTCCCGCTCCAAATCGCTTTTTTAACTTCTTTGAAAAACGTTGTCAATCTCTTCTTCGCTCTCGAGTCACAGGAACTAACACTTGAACAGTTTTCTAATAATTCTTATAGCTGACGTTCATTTTCTTCATAAGACATCTTGATAAATATAAAAATAAGTCAAATAATTCTATAAATAACTATAATTCATAAACTTACGGTCAGCTCAAAAATGTAGCACCGACTACGAGGTCGGGTGTGACGTACCCCAGCCACCTTTTGCGCACGTGTACCTCCCGCTGACGCCGGCGTGACACTAAATTCAACACTGCGCCCCCCCCCGCCCGACCCCCCCCCACCACTCCCTTACCTCCAGCTACTGTGACGACGGAATTTGCATAGCAACAAATAAATTAAATAATATGCGTATAAAATCTTCTCGGGTATGACATACCCGACCTCACTCACGCTGGGTTAAGAGTATAACCCGAACGGGTAGTAAGACGCGGTGCTAAGTATAGTTATAATCAATATCTCGTCCACATTAGGAGTAGCATGGTCTAAGAAAGTGGTTGGCAACCTACGGTCGTGGCCCATATCCGCTCCACCAACTGAATTTATCTGACCCGCAAAAGATTTAACAAACAAACAATGTGTTCATAAGAAATATAAAGCTGAACATTTGTGTTCAATATACTTTCTAAGCCAGCACACCCATTTTATTGGAGACCATATGACCCGCAGTTTTAAAAAGGTTGTCGACCCCTGGTCTAAGTCGTTGCTATTGAATTATACTGCCGGTAACGTAGATAAAGGGGTTTGAATCTCGCTCAAGTGTATTAAGGATATGTTTTTAATAAATAGTTTCTAGCTCTTAAATGTGGATGCATTTTATATAAATTCTACCTTTCTCATACCTACTCGTGTGGTAATAAATATGCGGACAGCCCTATCAGGTATTGAGACGTGGCGCGCTAGAAAAAATATTCTGCCACTAAGTTTGGGTATATGAAGTCCAATTTACGTAGGAATAACTTAACAAGCTACTAGATACACTTTCACGTATTCATATATCAATTTAATATATATTTTTTTTAACACCACGTCTTACTAATCGTTTGGGCTATACGCATATACACTAATTACGCTAATGTGTTAGGGATGAGGAAGGTTTAATTTAGAGGACGTGTACGCTTATTTGGTTGGGAAAAGAGTGTAAAACCATTTAGGAGAATCCCCTTCAGTACATTCGACCAGGATTCAAACCCCAATCTCCCAATTATAGGCAATCTAGTCTATTGCGAGAGTGACGCCATAGACCATGCAATCACTTAAGTGGGTTGTACATCGAAATTCATGTGAGCTGCAGCTGATTCTTTTGACATATCAATAACTATAAAATAATAAGCTATTATACACCTGTTTCGGTGGTCGCATGTTTTAAGATGCTACCCTCGCAATATACTTGACTGTAGGAGATGAGAAGATTGGGGTTCGATCCAGGTAGAGTGCATTAAAGCCTTTTTCCTAAATTGTTTTCCACTCTCCCTCCACGCGTGGGTGCACTTCCTTTAAATAAAACCTTCCTCACCCCTATCACATAAGCGTAATTAGTCCATAGGCGTATATCCTGAACGGGGAGTAAGACGTGGTGCTAAATTTCTTTTAAAAAATAGGCTATTATACAATAGAATAATTGATCAATACTGACACCGCAAAAATTGTTGTACTTTTTAAAAGGCTCTTGTATGAATATTAAATTGTGATATTATTATTATTATTATTATTATTATTATTAGGCGTAATGTATTTGGATAAGTTTAATTTGTAAATATGGTGGTGCTTTTTTCCCATAGAAAGTCATGTTTAGTAACTTAAATAAAATATGGTAAAAAAATTGTTTTTGGAATTTGTACTGTACACATTTTTGTAGTCCTTGTTATGTGGGAAAATCGATTGTGCAGTGTTGTGTTTAACTGAGGAAAAAGTAGACATAAACTAGTCTGTACCTGATACGCGTTATCTTAATCGAAACATGGATTAAAGCGATTAAAATACGGCCCTATAATACCATCCACACTTATATTGATGAGGTTTTCCTTATCATTTATACAAACAGCAATTAACTTAACTCTTACGATACCTGGTCTACCACAAGGGAAATGTAGATAGACTTGAAATTGAGGGATGAGGGTTCGATTCCTGGAATATGACTATGGGAGTTGAGTATAGTTTTTATTGCGTTTATCAACCTTTATCACCTAATCCTCCCTGTTTCCTTAAGTTAAAAATAAGTATATTCGATGACATGGATAACGGAAATATATTTAACTAGGTTTGCTTATACATCACATCATACTACCCATCCTGGCTGTTGTCTGCATTTACTTACGTTGATATGTTAGGATGATAAAGGTATAATTTGGAAGAAATGTACTCACATAGACATAAAGAGGAATGTGGAATCAATAATAAAAAACCTTAGTAAAGCCAGTTGGAACTTAAACTACACCCTCACTTTCACAAAAAAAAAAACAAGTTAAGTGAGCTTATATTTAATCCACGCGACCAACGATGCTGTGAGATTAATGCGTAGATGACAAGAAAATATCAAACATAATGGAAGTATTTATTACTTTTTAATATATATATATATATAAAACGAAAGCAAGAGAGGATGTATATATATAGAGAGAGAGAAAGAAAGGAGGAAAAAGATGTGGACGGATAAAGAGAGAGAGAGAGCGAGATAGGAAAGTTGAATAGAAGTGAAAGTTGAGGAGGATGAACCATAATTTTCTTTTTTATTTAAATGTCATAAATATTTTAATTTAGTTCTGTATTTGACCTTTCTCGCCCCCAGAGCATGTTATACCTTCCTACGTGACCACAACAATTTAAAAGAAAAAAAAGGAACTAAATGCAAACACAGTCTAGCTCAACCTTAAGTAGTCTGTGATATACACGTGAAAGTCGTGTAAACCCCCAAAAAAGCATGTGAATAATATATTCTGATATGCTAATGGCCAGCCAGCAGATAAAAATATTAGTTAATAACCAGGCATGTTAATTTTTATACGAAATCTGAGTCCAATCACGACGAGCCATGCAACTCAAACTAAACATAATGTCTTTGAGATATAATTATGGTACATTATATTTATAATACACCAGAGCCATGCAACTCAAACTAAACATAATGTCTTTGTGATCTAATTATGGTACATTATATTATAATACACCAGATTATGCTTGTAAATTTCATAAAACACACATATTATTTCCAACCAAAATCACGAGTATAGGGACCACAATCAATAAAGTTTAGCGAAGAGTTGACATAAATATGAAGAAATACCAGTAATTTTTAACGTCTACGCCAGTTAAATAGCTTATCTCTATTAAAGTAAGAAGTCTACATTGGTTTCATCGACTGGCAAAAGGCGTTTAATAAAACGCAGTGGAAGCCACTGATGGAAATACTCACGAAGATCATCATTAACCGGAGAGAAAGGTTGATTGCGAGCTTGTAACTGGGACAGTGAGTGAATATGAGATTGAGTGAGAGCGAGTCTAACAGCGTAGAGATACTCGTAGTAAGAGGAATGAGATAGGGATTTTGTTTTGTCACCAAATCTCTTCAACTTGTATGTTGTATGGAGAGTGATTGGTCAGGAAAGCCCCAGAGGGACGTGAAAATTTCAGGATAGGAGGTACTGCACCAAGGAAATTAGGTCAAGGATTGCCATGGCCAAGGAAGCTTTCAACAAGAAGAGGTTACCTGCACGTTGTGTTAGGCACTGAGGAAGAAACTGATTAAATGATTCATTCGAAGCATCGCCCTGTATGAAGCAGAAACTTGGAGTCTAAGGAAGATGGAAAAGAAATAATTGGAGAGCTTTGAAATATGATGCTGGAGAAGACTTGACACGATTAGGTAGACAGACAAATGAAGAAGTCCTAAGGTTAGAAGGAAATGTATTCTGAATGACGTTAAAGAAGGAAAGATTAAGGGAAAGAAGAGCTTCGGAAGAAGGAGGATTCAAATATTGGATGACTTGAAGGAAAAAAAGAAAATTCTGGGAGCTGAGCGAGGAGGCACAGTTCAGAGCGCATTGGTAGTATAAGTTACCTGACAAATAAATAGACCTGTCGTAAGATATAACCCCTAATTATAATAATAATAATCTTTGGTTATTTCCTTTAATCCTGAATACCTTTATATTTTTTTTATAATTTTTAAGTTTCTTCAGAATATGCTTGTCTATTCAAGTCACTAATATAATAATTATTGTACCAATGCATCATTCCTATTGAAAAGGCTTTGTTCCCATTTTTCTTTCAATTTAATATTTTTCTTCTGTTCTATTTAATTTATTTAAATCTGAGTGTATGATATTTGAATTAATAACTTAAATGTTTCACCATTTTGCGCAGGAAATATTACCAAAATCAAAATATTAAAATGTTGTTAAACATCAGGCGTTTAACCTGAACAGGTAGAAAGACACAATGCTAAATAAATCCAATATTTATATCAAACATCATAAAAAATCTTCTAAAGTGAGCCCAGTTAGGATCAAAATCATAGCCCGCTGGCTCAAAACATGCTGGCCACTCATTACGCCATGGAAGAATGTTTATTAACTTAATTATAACACTGATTAAGGAGGGAAGAAGCAATTAACCAGTTTAAGACTTGCCAGAAAGACTGGACTATAACTTGGTAGCTCAGTACTTTATCCTCAAAAGTTTGCACTGAAGTCTTTACCAACTTTCTTCAACACACATTTAAGGTTTCTGTCTCCCCTCCAGGTGAATTCTAGTCCAGTCCCATAAAATATACCCTCTCCATACTATTTCTTTAGATTAAAAAGTTTAAGTGACCACACAAAAGTATGATTAATACAAGTTCAAATAATTACCTAGAGAAATACAACATTTAGAAGTTATTGATTACGTTTTCATTGTGCGTGTAGAGCTTAAGTTAGGCGTAAAGGAGATAGACTAATTCACTCGAAAACGTGACCCGAATGAATAGTATTTGATTTGAAGGGGATGGAGCAAATAAACACGAGAGATAAACAGTTTTATAGCCAGTTATAAAATATGATGGACCTCCCGTTTTAGAGAGATTTGTTTCTGGAAAGGATTTAGTTCTGAACGTTTTTGACTGGTATGAAGGTCACACTTAGACCTTTTACACTAGGTTCTTGAATTTAGGAACAATTTTAGTCAATTATGTAGATATAAAATATGTATAAACTTTTATTAGAAATGAATGTGGGGAATGCCAGGCCTCCACCACGGTTCGGATTCCACTGTAGGTCCTTCATTTCTTCTCACAATCACCCTACCATTACACATTAGTGTAAGTGCGTACAACCCGAACGGGTAGTAAGATGCGGTGCTAATAATAATAATAATAATTTAATTAGAACAACAATATTAACATGTACATTACATCTTGATTTGTGATAGAAGCAAGACGATTATATTTTAAACCAAATTGCAAAAATTATTTAGAAAAAAAAATCGCTTAAATCAGTGTGTGAATTATAGGACGATAGTGAAATTGTATGGTTTCTCATTAATTAAACTTCTAACATAATTTGGTTACCATCTACGGAACTAGTTATTAAATTATCTATTTCTGAAATGCATGTAATTATATTTTGTTTTTAGTCAAGATCTACCTATCACAGGCACGTATGAATATAGTCAAAATCCACCTATCACAGACACTTATAAAACTAAAGCCACAAGTTGGCTGATCTAATAAATATTTGAGTAAGCCGAGGGCTATAGATTGTCTTGATAGGGTGTACTTTGTATTTTCCCAGTATTATTTTTCTATCTTCAATCCAGATGGAAAGAATCATGCGTTTTCTTAAAATTCACTTTCCATCTTTTTCCTTTGTAAGGAATAGTTTGAGTGGCTGGAACTAAAACTGTCACTATATTGAATGATTAAAAAAAATGGGGCCAGTTCTTACCCCCAACCATCGCGTGTGCAACCGGACATTTGAAGAGGAATTCGTGCTCCTTATCTATCACGATACGTAAACATTCTTTAATTCATTAGCGTGGTTAGTGAAAGTCTCAACGTGGTAAAGGTTGTACATTTTGCTTACTCTAAAGGAATAATGAATTAAGTTCCACATAAATAATGTGCCAAAGACAAGAGGGATGTGGGCTCTTCACATACATGGTAAAGTATGAGCTATCTCTAAAATATTTTGGCAAGTTATTAATTCATCACCATTAATCACACACGGAAAGTAATCAAGGATATGCTTACATTAGAAACATATCAAAGAAACTAAATTATTTATAAGACAAAGTTAGTTAAAACGATAAAAGCATCGAATATGTATTAAACACAAAAAAAAGTTAGATTAATATGTGTAAAAAACACACAAATAGCGTTAACACTTCCACGGTTAAGCTAATTATTACACTATTTAAGGTTTCATCACACTACCGCGGTGGCACAGAAACAGCCGTTCATAGTTTAGAGTTCATAAATACTTCATGTTCTTTATAAAATCAAATCAATGTTATTTAACGCATCAAGAAGAGGAAGCATCTATTTGACAGTAGCAACGTACTTAGATCTAAAATGGGGGAACGTTTGATGAACGTGAATATCAAGTTTTAGAAGAACATATTAACATTTCTATTTTTAGAAGAAAAAATACCACAATTTAATTTTAAAATTTAAATAGTTTTTTTCAGTAAAAATACTCATTGTAAATTCTCAAAATCAACGTGGTTCACGGTCAAATTTTATCTGCAGAATCTTATGTGTATATATATATATATATGTATATATTTATGTGTGTATATATATATATATTTATGTGTGTATATATATATATATTTATGTATATATATATATTTATGTATATATATATTTATGTATATATATATATTTATGTATATATATATTTATGTGTATATATATAATTTAATAAGCCAGTTTCCAGTAGTTGAAATTACGAGAAAACAGTTGACAAACGACCACCCATTTTAAAGTTTAGTGGTCCAGGATGTCATCAAAAATAGTAGTTTCCAACACAGACCTGGTTTTTATAGTGTGTTTCTATCTTTTTTTGCTGTGTACAAATATTCTTTATTTATATCACCATGGAAACCTTGATTTGTGTATGATTGTATATCGGTAAACAAACTATTTATCTTTTGTTAAAAAACAACCACTCAATTATTAATTTAGTGGTATGATGTAACAAATATAAATAGAGCTGCTATAGGAGTCATTTTAAGGTTTCCACCCCGGTGTTAAGAGGGAAAATATAATGTTTTGCTTGGAATTAAATAGCGTAAGATCAAACTATATGTGATGTTGATAGACTTTTGTGAATACACCTTTAACTAGAAATTCCTCAGTTTTGGTTGTCGAATGGTCTTCTGAGGATGAGGAAAGTTTTCGAATCCCCATTGGGTGTGATGAGAGTGGTTTTACACTTTACTTCCACAAAAGAGCAGGCACATCCCTTCTCAAATATCTTCTTCATCTCTAGCAAATTATCTGGACGTAATCATTGTTAAAATCCATAACACTAGGTTTCCTCAAGCAACGCCGGGTACTGGCACTTAGTAGTAAATGTCATAGAATTATTTGGACTGTTTTTTTAGCTGGGGCCCTTTAAACTTGTGATGTACCACTCCAAAACTCAGCCAAGGAAATGGACTAAAAATAATGTATACTTGCACCGTTGACACGTAAGAAAAGGTGTCAGTCTCGTTTGCCAGTGACGGGAAAGCTGAGGGTTCAAATACCACCAGACTGTATTCAGTAAGGTTTTTTCTCATATGACTCCCTCCTATCCTTCCATTAAAATAAATGCAATTTACTTTAATATATATAGCTGCTTTCACAAACAACTGAAATCCCACAAAAAATGTAAATCCAATTGTATGTTACACCGGTACGAAACATTACACCAGGTTAGATAATACTATGTTTATAATAACTGTATATTATTACTGATTTGTTTCCAAATGAATTCCATTTGTAGAAATAATTGGTAGCTATTAACGCTAAGAAAATAATAATTTAATATATTCAAAATATTTTAGGTTCAAGAAACTCATTTCCCGCTATATTATGACTTATATTTTTTAAATTCTTAAACCATACCCTTCATATAGACACAGCAAGTAAATTTAGAATATTTGTTTATAGGTTTAAGTTTAAATGTTCATGATAAAACATAATGAACCTAAATTACATTCAGATAGTAAGATTATAAAATAAATTATTAACAAAATCAGTTTAGCAGGAAAGCATAATATTAAATGGGATTTTAATTTATACCTAATAAAAATATTCGTTATTATTAAAGGGAAATTAAAATTAAACTATCATTTTTTGATTTGCCATGTATTCCCAGCTGTTCGGGATATCAGTATAAATTATTATTAAAGTCGTATGAAAACTAGTAAATATTATTAGTATTATTTACTATTATTATTATTATTATTATTATTATCATAACTATGTAAACTTTGTAATTCAGTGCCAATCTATTATAGTATTTTTATTGCGTTTTTATATACCATTTCAGTTTTCATCTGTTATCGGTTCTTACAAATGTTAAACATAATTTATAAAGCAAAATGAAATAAAATTTATTTAACGAAGCACATTTTCTTCTCACACCTGTGGTCATACAATCAAAAGCGCCAGGCTCACCTATTACTGGATTGTTGGTGACATTAATACAGAGCTTCTAATCTCAGTTCAGGGCATTAATGTTTTTTCTCGTGCAGTTTTTACATCCTTTTCCCAAAATAAAACTGTTTCGCGTCACCCAAATCACCCTCCACTTTCACATGCCTCAGACTAAGCCGTTTAAAGCCTTAGTGTAAAGCTACTAGTAATAAAATAGCAAGTCGTTAATAATAAAATACTGGCTGTAAAAATTGTATGAAAAAATAAACAAACACATAATGGTGTGTAAAAAACCCCTTTAAACTTAGCTTATCCACCATTCCTTTCCTTTTCACAATATCATATTATAAATTTTCTTTCTCAATGTAGTATATTTAACAATATGTCCACATTATTTATATAATTCTCTTTATTTCTAGGAATTCTTCTTCAAATCCGAGACATACCTGAAATGTTCCGTGTCAGACTCTCACTCAATATGGAGATGGTCTAATCCAACATTGTATCGACAGCAACCGTCAACGGGGCGCCATGTTTAATAGGGCAACACTAGCGCTTCTAGCGGAGGGGTAGACGTGCAGCATCACACAATCGGCATCTATTATTCACAAGATTGCGGTAAGTGCAACCTTTCAGCAGTTTAAATAATACAAACTTTATCTCGGTGTCAGTTCGTAGAGTGATTAGCTTTCTGATGTTGGCATACGTAAGGTGAACTGGTAGGTTGAGGAAAGAACCTATTTGTATCGTCACGCACGGAATAGCAAATACCTACTTGGAAGAAAAATGCCTTATTTAATTATCTTAACACCTGCAAATGTGAGCACGCGAACTAAATTTCAAATTGATCTATTCTGGTTTTTCCATGATGGAGAGATTGGGGTATGAATCCTGGATGAATCTACCAAGGGTGGGTTCTTCCTCGCAGCATATGTGGTAACATTTACTCAAAACACCGAGCAGGTTTCATGATCAGATATTGTCAGCTTCAATTGTAGATTTGTACTAAATTCAAGGCGACACATTCCTAAACTCAAAATAAATGGGCCAGTTTCACATATGAAACCGATCCATTACGTTCTGGTCTAGGTAGGTGTCGTCTTGTGTTTAGTCTAGCGCCGCACTTGAGGAGTAGTCTACGAAACTGGCTCTATCTTATAAGCATAGCAAATTATATGCTTGTGACACGAATGGGAATCGAGACGTTATGAAGAAAATAACATTGTGTAACGTGCAATCATTTTTCACTGAAAGTTAGGGCACTTACCTTGAAGCAATACACTATGATGTAGCTTATAAGAGAGGCCCAATAATGTGAGCCGTCAAGTTAAGACTCACCAATTTTAAGGGTAAACTGAGTCTACATGTAATAATAAAAAATGTGTTAAAGGTAAAATCGTTGGTATTCTATACAGAGACTATAGCATACTAATAAATTAACTTTTTCCAAGGGGATTATGTTCAGAACAAATCTCTCGCACGCTTTAGTAAGGAACATTTTTCAATATGTTTCAACATCAGACCCATTTTCATCTAATTTGGACTCAATTTATACGCTACGTGTACCATATTGGATTTTTCTCATAAATAATGTATAATTCATACGTTCACATCAAATTTAGGCGCACTTGGGTTAAATTGGTACATTTTACTTACCATTTTAAATTCGCCATTTTGGATTTTTTTTCCCGATAAAAATATGTCATGCTCCATAGGGTTCATACAAATTGTATAGCTATAAAAAGACTCAATTTGTACGTTTCATCCACCATTTTGGATCCACCAACTTGGATTGTTCATGTTTTGGATTATTTTCGTAAAGACGTTATGCTTCATAACGTTTATACTAAATTTAAGCTATCTAGGAATCAATTTATCGTTTTGTCATTTTCAATCCACCATCTTGTATTTTTCACGTTTCAAATTTTTCTCATAAAAATGAAGTGCTGAATCTCGTCTACACCAAATTCCAACCCTCTATGGTATCAGGAAGTGGAAGAACATACACACATACACCACATGTCTTTTATATGTGTAGATATATATTTTTCATCAAAATGATTTGCATTTGGTTTTCTTCCCATTTCGTTTTCCTTTCATTCGTTTTCCACTCATGATATATATATATANTATATATATATATATATATATATATATATATATATATATATATATATATACCTTATATTTTTCTCGATATTTATTCATTTCATTCTAGTAGATGTATACCCTTATTGGAATTGTATCTTCTATATTGGTGGTATCAATTTAGGATTATCAAGAAAGGAAACCGTACTACATAGTTGCGTCACCTATTGCAAGGAAAGTATTAAGACGTGGACTTTCAACGGCTCACCTACCTCACTTTTGAGGTTAGAATGAAATTACTGTACTAATAATAATAGTCAGTCAGGGATTAAATCCCAAGAAGAATACTGAGAGTATGTTTAACTAGATTGTTTTTCATTCTTACTCCTCGCAAATTGTGACACATTTCTTCTAAGCTCTGCCTTTATCACTCCTACAAATTTAGGGACGGATTATAAATAAGTCATGACTAAAAAAACTAGGGTAGTTCAATCTTTTGACTATCTGTTATTTAATAAAAAAAATATTTTTTAGTAATTATGGGTTACTAAGAAATCATATACTGATTCATTTTTGTTTGAAAATTCAATGTTAACTTTAAAAATCTACATTACTATGTACAAGCTCACGACTTTCAAACTAACTTAACTTTAGACAGTTTTTTTAATACTACACACTCAATCTAAGCATAGGGGCCTATATATATTTACTAATGTAACAATTGGACAAAACCGTAGACACCCAGTAAATATTTTCTACAACACTTTCAGGAATCTAACCATGGACTTATAAATATACTTTGGTAAATGTTCTGATATTTACTTTATCAGACGCTTTCAATACCGTAGCCAGAATTAAATTTAGTGGAGGTAGCAAAGAAACCCAACCGCTTGAGGCCAATAAATTGTATGAATTATGAATGGTCCTCGAAGTTATTTGGAGTTTTTACTTGATATCGACCCTTGAAGAGAGAAGTATCCTATTGTGATAAAAAAAATAGAGTTTTTGATGAACGTTGAAACAAAAAAATAATTGTTTTTGCTATGCCGTTTCTCTGTATCTCGGTCTAGAGCCGAAATCATTTTACCGATCGGGCTAAAACTTTGTATCGCTAGGGTTTTCATATGGTTCTCCAGAGATATTTTTAGTCTCTCCTAATAACCCTAAAATTAAGGGTAATTTACGTAAGGATGAAAAATATAACAAAGATTTTCTTGAAATCTGCTCTAAAGATTTTAATTAAAATTCGTATTTAGGCACTGTTTAACATTAAAAGCAAAATTGCTCATATCGTTTTTCCGGGAAAATAACTTATAAGGTACCTTACAAAAACGTATCTCCTAATGTATCATATTTTCATGAGCCTTTGATATATAAAATAACTTACCATTGCAAAGTTTTAGGCCTATTAAAAATAAATATAAACTTTTATTTGAAATATATTTTATAAAACCAATAATTTCTGAGCTATAAGAAAATCTTTGAAATGAGATATTGATTGTTATTTTCTTTGGTGGACAGAGATGTTAATATTCTCTCAATATTTATGTAACAGTGTATATTATTTCCCTCGTGCTCTTTGCTAGAATGTGATGCTCTTTCGTCTATTACGTTTCTGCAACAATCTTTAGTATTTTTTTTAAATATTTCTTACTAGGTTTAAGCAAATATCTCCATTTTTAGGTAATGTAGCGAGAAAGTCTTTGCGTTTCAACTTACCATTTATTTTCATGGTAAAAAAAAACCTGGGTTTAATAATATAAAAGCTATTAATGATTTGTTTTGATGTATATGGACGTTAGATCAAATAAAATAAAACACTTAAATGGGTTAAGTTTATAGGCTATACTATTTTTTTATTCCTGAATTAAGAAAATATAGTAAAACGTTTAGAAACAGTTTTATTTTGTAAACTTGGGCTATTTTAAAAAATTTAGTATTTTTAAATTAGTTAATTACAGTTATTAAATGCATATATATCCTACTAAATTTCACAGAAACCGAGTTTGTAAGATATTTTAGCCTATTGCCACATATTAATACTAATGGTTTGAATAAATATTTGATTATTATCAATTCAATCCCAGTCCAGATAGTTTTGCAATCTCGAATCTCGGCCGGGTTGAAATTATATACTTCTAATGTGATACAAAATTGAGTGTGGTACGTGAGGTTATTCTTTAAGGAAGGTTGCAGGTGAAAATAACCCTTAGATTGTGTTAAGGTTATTATTATTATTACTATTAGAATCGCGTCATACTACCTATTCGGTTCATACGCACTTATGCTAATGTGTAATGGTAAGGTGATTGTGAGAAGAAATGGAGGACCTACAGTTTAACGTGGAATCCGAACCACGGTGGAGGCCTGGAATTCCCCAAATTCCCAAGTTGTGATTAATACACGTCTTGTTAGAGGTGAAGGAAGAGTTTGGCAATCAGATAAATCTGTGCTGGGACCGAGGATTGAACCCCGCAACGTCAGCACATAAGTCTTGAAACCTTACCCTTAGACCGCCAGGTCACCTACATTGTGTTAAGAGCAACTATCTATGCCTATATATATATATATATATGGATATATATATATATGGCTATATATATATGGCCATATATATATATATATGCCTATATATATGTACCTTTGATTTGGATATTATCTAAACAATGAAGTCATTATTTATTTTAAAAATGATCAAGTTTTGAGGAACTTTAAACAACCTTATGCCCTTCCGTCTTTTCTCCCAGGAAATAGAGAGGATCTAAAACCAAGATTTTTTTTTATTTTCATTTTCAATCTCAACGCATAAAATGTATGGAAATTCCAACTAGTCTGGGAAATGAACACATCCAGAAACAAGACGATTGCGTGAAATCTCTAGGGAAATACTCAACCAAACATATCAAACTACATTTCTGAAGAGAACGATACAATTTCCAGAGGGAAGCCACAGTTTGAAATGTTGTCTTCTTAAAAGTATAATATAAAATAACATTTTGTCTAAAAAGAAGGGATTTTTAATTCCTTTTGAATCAAATTACATATGTAACTAGTTTTTCATGTAAGCTACTCATACTTTTTTTTCTTATCAGCGCATCTTACTACCTGTTCAGTCTATACACATTTATGATAATAACTTTAATGGGACAGGGATGGTAAAGAAAACATTTTATATATAATCTAACAACATTTGCATGGATAGAGAGTGGGAAACCGTTGAGAAAAAACACCCTTAGTAAACTTGAATTGGATTTGAACCCTGATCTCCCCATCATCATCAGGTCAGTCTAACACGTGACCATTCAGTCACTGAAGCGGGTTACTCATAATTAACCAAAACTTCTATTTAATTTCCTGTGACAAGTTCATTTCAAACTATTATGACTATGTTTATAGTTATTCAACTTTCACCTTATATTTAACTACTTTATAATTAGTTGTTCATTAAAATTATGTATTTCTTAAATGACTTAATAAGATGTTTCTATCTGCGAATTGTATTAGCACTCATGTTTACTTCTTTTAGCTACGATGATATATAGTTGCGATATTCAATTTTACCATCTAAATCATTATATAACTTTAATCAATGGCCGTTTACCATGAAATGTTTATTCAGGCTCAAATCTTATACAATTTTTTGAAGAATTTCCCCCAGATTTATGATTACCTTGAAACCTTTGGTAGTTTATAAGGATTTTGCAATTAGAATTTTCACGATCTTAATAATTTAAATCTTCTAAATTTTCTACTACAATTATGAAACAAACTTTGTCACGGCGTTTTCTTATAATGTGACATATCTTTTTTTTAAAACGCTTGAAAACAGTTACTCGCTTGAGGACGAAGCTAGTTGGACTACACAGTCTTTAACCTCTCAGTAGAATAATAGAAACCACTGTTTTACTAAGTCAGGAATCTTAATTTAGTTGGTAGCACATGTGTATATTTATAAGTTTGATTATCGTTGGTGAAATTGAGGCTTTCCCCTATTATAGTGATAGATTCTACGACCGCTAGATTTAGTACCCTATCTTTTCTAGTGTTAAATCAGTTTGTAGGTCATAGGTTTATGTAATTGTTGGGCTCAGAAAACTCACTTTAAACACCAATAAAGATAATTACTTGATTAAAAAAAATCAAATATTAAGCAGATCTTAAAAATAAACCCCAACTTGTGTGAATGGGCCTTAGAGAATAGGATACGCACTAATCAAGACTTCCTTTCTGGTGGTGTCATTAATTATCTTCAAAATTTTGACTAACCCATATTACCCAAAAAAAAGTAAGGACGGTTGTATCTATGTTTCTAACCAGTTACCTTGCTCTCCAATCTGCGTAGTTTCGCGAAGATAGTCGTTGAAAATGAGTTAATTAATTTTCCACACATTACAAAGATATGTTTGACTTAAAATGTAAAGTTTTTAACCCTATTGGGACATTCGATACCTTTTCCCTCCATGCTTGCATAAGCAAAATTTTGAAGAAAAAAAAAACTTCTTAAATAATATATTTTCCGAACCTCTGGAAAGTGTTTATTTGATATAAAAATAAAATTGTATCTTCCGTATGTTTACTAGATTAAAACTTATTTAATCCGCAGTAACACCATTTTTGGGGAGCTTTTTGCAATAACTGTGATAATATTTTAGGGTATTACACATATGTAAATGTAATATATTATATATGTATATACTTCACAAACGCAAGTGATAATTGTTTATAATTTAAAGTTAATTTTTAAGAGGCTAACACTAATACCTATGATTCAATAACTGCGTAATGTCATGCTGTGAGTACTTATGCTAATCACGTTAACCCTACTAACCGCGCAGCCTACACTCCCGGCGGTGATATACATTTACAGTTAATTAAAAAATGGAAATGCATACTATAACAAGAGTGGCTTTGAACCATGCGTTATTCATAGCAATGCGACTATAACTCTATTAGTAGTTGGTGTATTTTATTTTTCTCTCTTGTAAATTATACCTTGTTCTGGTGTCACTCTGTATTTATTTCTGTATTGCTTTGATATAGTTTGTACATCAATGAATCGCTTTGTATGCAAATATAACAAACACGAAACCTAATAGAGGTGCTGTCGGCTATAAAATATATGGGTGACAAATTTAGGCTCATGTTTGTTCAATCACGTTTAAATCTCCGTAATATTCTCATTGGTCTGGTATGGTTTTAATGTTTTCTGGCATCAATTTTAAGGGAAAGCTGTTAACACACGTAATCTCCCTTTCTTTCTTTGTCTATCTCCCTCTTTCTCCCACCCCCACACACTTGACTACCCTCTCCCCCTACTAAAGGTGCTGCAATAGATTATAAAAAATATAGACATAACAATTTTTGTAATAACTTGAATCATAATACCAACATAAATAATGCCCACATCGGTGATCGCATGGTTTAACGCGTCACTCTCGTGTTGAACTAGATTTTCGTTGACTGGAATGTTGGAGTTCAAAACCGGGTAGATCGTACTGAAGGCGGTTTACAAAAATTGTTTCACACTATCCCTCAACGCAAATTTGGGTACAATTTCTCTAAATTTCTGGCTGGGGGAAAGGGGTGAGGTTAAGGAAGCGTTCTTGACTGATATTCCGGGACACTTATTGTATGTTGTTTCCTGGGATTATTTATGTGATCATTCAAGTGCGTTTTACACTGTAAACATGTGAATTGAAAAATGCCTGCAGACTTTTTTGATTTTCGTTTAGCTCCACGGTTAAAAAAAGTTTTGAAGGTATCAGGCCCTATCATGATAGCGTCCATACACAGTCAAAGATTAGCGTAGATTATACATAGCCTTGTCGGCAGACATTTAATTCTTGGAATCATTTGATAAACCCTTACGCACACCCACAATAATAATTTAGTTGCCTAGTTCCTTAGTAATAAAATATTTTCTTGGCCGCATCATGTAATATAAAATATTTACTAACAAAATCAGCAAACTCTCATCCCTCAGAGTAGAACACTTTGACCTGCTTTTCTCACTTTATAATGGGACAGGGGAATAATGTGCTTGTTTATTTGATGTATACCGTCCTGACGTAAAACACTCAAATATACCCCATCCACCAGGCTGCGATAGTTTTTTAAAAGTGAAAGTGTAGCCCTTTACATAATTTTGCTAAAAAGAAAAATTGTCCAGGGCTGACTTGCTGTTGGTGAAGCCTTCATCCTGAGGGGAAAGTATGGAACTCCCAAGGCAGGGCCATTTTACAAAGTGCACTCACGTTTAAACAGTCAATTATTACAGTAGTTTATTATGCACTCGGACTCACTTTTTGGCAGTTAAGGAATACGGAAGTTCATGAAGCACTCAATCTTATTTTCAGGCATTAAATAAATACAGAAGTTCATGAAGTACTTGGACTCACTTTCAGACAGTCAAGGAGTAGGGAAGTTCGTGAAGTACTCAGGCTCTTTTTACGCAAATTTCATTCTCATTTTATATTAATAGATGCAATTCTCATTTCATATTAATATTTATTCATAGGCAACAATAAACTAGAATAAACGTTAATAGGAGAAGTAACTACCTGGCACCTAAACATAAGACAATATAGTCTAGTGCCCAATAAGCAGGTAAAAAACGCGCATTGATAACGATCAAGGCGTACATTTGATCAGGTCAGATCCTAACACGGGACTTCCGGTGAGAAAACACCGCGTGTGCTCACAATCGGTGAAAGCGAGCACTAAATGTCAAAATAATCTATTCTGGCCTGTTGGTGAAAATGAGATCGAAGTTTGAATCCTGACCGGATATAATAAGGTTTTTTTTTATAAATAGCTTCCCACACTCTAACTTTCTCTCCCTCAACGTGATTTCGGGTTTATTTCTTCCAAGTTACACCTTCCTCATTCCTACCCCCTTAACGTAATTAAATACGTGTACCACGGCCGGGTAGTAAGACTTGGTGTATAAAATAAGGTTTTCTTCACACTGTGTAATGTAAGCATTATTGTATGTACAATTATTTTAATTATAAATACATTCTTATTTTTAATTTTTATTATGTTAGTTTAAGAGGTACAACTAAATACAAACTTATAATTAAGTCAAATATAGCCAGAAATAGGGGAGGGAGGGAGTTTACAAGGGCGTCAGTCTTGTCTTGTTTGGTTTGCTGGTAATGAGAAGTTCGGGGTACGAATCCCGGTCGGGTGAAATGTTTTTTCCCCAAAGTGTTTAACCACCTCACCCTCCACGCAAATGTGGATACACTTACTCAAGATTCCACCGTTTTCATTCCTTCTTCGTAAGTCCGAAATATACGGACAATCCGTGTAGTTTTTATGTTGGATTTTAAGGTTGTAAGGAAACGAGTGGAAGTTAAGATCAGTATTTTCGCAGTTTTTAATATCAAACAATTTTTTCTGGATAAAATAAATAAAATATCACTTTGTAGAGTTGTTAAGTTTAATCTAATTTTCTACATATAGTAATCTCAGCAGTTATTGAAAATTAGGCCCTAGTTTATCCTTGATAAACTAGGACTTTTTCTCCTTATTTAGAAAGTTTCCGTTCAAATTTCACTATTTTATTATGGAAAATATTCTGGAACTATCAAAATTACTAGGTGTATAAAATTAAACCAATTGTTTCAATTGAAGTGGGATTTTATTTATTCTAGCCAAGAAGGTTTTTGGCAATAAAAACTGCAAAAAATATTACCTTAACTCACGTACATTCATACCCCATTTTCTATATAAAATATTTTTTTTTCTATATAAAATAATTTTTTTCTATATAAAAAATATATATAAATATAATGTATCATTGTGTGTCTTTCCATACCCACCAGAAGCCTCCTGATGACCTTAAAAGCTCAAACTTTGAAAACTTATATTAGAGACCACGAGACAGATATTAACTTTTCGATATATTTTTCATTTATTAAAAATTGAATTAGATGGACTCAGTTTTACATTCTTAAGTGATAATTGACAAAAATAAGTTACACTTTTATGCAAACAAAGCTCAACCTTCATTGCGTTTATAAATTTAGGGTTATATTTGGTTAGGTTGGTTGATATTATAATCCTACTGCCGTAGACAGGCCTAAAAGAAATAAACTAAACTAGTAACAGCCCCGTCAAGAGGAAAGCTATTCTGTGAGATCTGGTTCACAAAGCAGACTCAGTAGGCCCACGTAGTTACGTCATTGTATAGGAAATGAATTGCTCGGTTTACCTAATCACGTTCTGCTGATGACGTCCTCTTTGTAACGGGCTAATCTGGCTTAGCCCCGTTCAAATGTAAAACACGAACATTTTTGTGTTGCAAACAAGTCGTCAAGAGTTAACAAATGAAATAATAGTGTTGAATGCTACGCCCATAACATTTGTGTGTTTGGTTACATACCTACTTCACCAACTCTCCCATCGAGTCTGATGCCCCGCTGAAAACAACAACATCGAGGGAACTGGCTGGGCGTGACCTCAGGCAAGAGCTCCGCGCCGGACAACGAACTTCAATCAACTGAAAGCGCCGGGAACAATGTTCGCCGACGCGAGTCGATGTTCCAGAATAAAAAAGATCTTTTCCCCACCACTTCACCCCATCACGTGGGGTTCTCATGGTATATATCCGCTGGGCCGCTGGGAAGA
>CABFVX010000492.1:22558-34006 GCA_902151425.1 Timema shepardi | reverse complement strand
TGGAGGCCTGGGATCTATACCTAGTTAGGTACGATTGCCATTCCACGCACTTGTGTTGAGTGGGTAAACTGTGGGCCGCTCGTGCTTCTCAGGATTGGCCCGCGGGTTTATCTATGTTGCTAAGCAGTATTACTCCCCTTTGGAGTATACAGCGTAGGAGCCGTTTTCTGCCCCTCTGGCGCGGCTGGAGCTGTCATTTGTTACTCATGTATGAGTTGTGATATTGACCGCCCTTCAGGTGATCAAACTGTGGGACGTGTTCCCAACCGGGCATGGCCCGTAAGTTTAAATATACCTATGTAAATTGATTGAGCCTCTTGTAAGGGGTTTGGCCTGTATTCTAGGCCCCCGTATATAACGGGACTTGAACTTGCCCTATGTAAGTCATAACTTAACGTGCGTGTCCAACATGCCTAGTGGTTAAGGGGCCAGTAATGTAACTCTGTTGTCTGAGTTAGTTCTTCTGGCGCCCCACGCCCCTTGTTGGCCCAGACTTAGGCAATGTTACCTAAAATCTAACTTAGTTTGTATAGACTGTTCTTATTGAGATTACGTGCATAATCCTTGTCATGTATCATGTTATTTCAATAAATTGCATTACTTCTATATACATCCTTTTTCTTTTTTACTTCTGTATTTATATGTTTGTTCACCCCTAAAGAAAAGACCTGTAGGTGCATCTTTATCAACATGTTTGGAATTATGATGCTTCAATTCATCTTAAGTTCGTTGGAGAAACGACTTGAATGAAGTTTGTAGACATTTTGTTCTGCTAAGCCTTGGTCTTGAATATTGAATACAACTATTTGTCGTGTAGATAGATTCGCAAATTTACCTAATAAAAAAACTGTTGATTATAATATCAGATTTTTGTTTTATATTATTCATTGAAGATATCCCCCCCCCCCCAATAATACTATCCACATTTAACTAAACTTATGGGGTGGGGATGAGAGAGGAATAATTTTAAAGGAAATAGACCAGAATTTGGAGGAATAAATATTGGAAAAGTATTTTATAAAATCCACCCTAAATATTTTTTGGTACATTTATTCTGAACTTTTCCTTTCTCATCCCTACTCAATTTTTGTGGTTACGGGGATGGTGCAATCAGTGGGAATAAAAGCAGATTCTAACTTTTTTTTAATATATACATTGTTTTTTCAAATTCTACCCTGGGGTTCCATGAAATTTTATATTATACAAGAACAAAGCTAAGTTAAATAAAGTCACAGCTCAAGTTTTTGCTACTGTCTATTTGCAACTGAAAAGGTTCATAAAAAATATTCAAATTTGTCAGCAATCATTTTTTCCAGACTGATATTATATTGCTCTCAATAATTACTGTTTACTTTTAAACAAACATTAAATTAAAACAAAAACCAAATTATTTATTCCCAATTAAATTGAGTACACATTTATTGATTTGAGACCTACATACAACTAGTTGATGTCAATTATAATTTTCTAAATTAGTTTTATAGGTTTCTATCCTATATGGGTTTGATATCTACTGCCAAATTTTCGAATAACTCGTATCTCGTCTGCGTTCGTCCTTATCCGATCGAGATGTTAACCTTTTACACTCTCATCTAAAGATAGAGTTTTATAATACTAATTTTTTTTAGACCTTTATGATGGATCTTTGCCCTTTTTCCTCTGAACTCAATACAGAGGATTTTACAATTCTCCCAGTCCCTATGTATGTCTGTCTGTACGTCTGTGTGTACGTCCCTCACTGACCACAGATCCAAAACTATTTAATGGATTTTGTTCAAACTCTATATATATAATTTTATATATTATTTGTCTATACATAAGAACATTTTTTATCTTAACCTTCACCTTAAAATTAAGGATAGAATACTGAAAAGTAATTTTTTTAAGATGGTTATAACAATTTTGTTTAAAATAGATAGCTGCCAAAAAACTCTGCCGAAAATTTGTTTAAGGTTAGTTTAATAGTATTTTTTTTAGCTGATCAAACTATTAGGATCAAAATGGGTATCTGATAAAAAAAATTACAATGTATATAATTTTATGTGTTTGTTTTTATTTAAAAATTATTTTAAAAAGGTTTACTAATTTTTTTTAATATCTAAAATAATTTTGTTTAAAATTGCTATTTGGGCTTTATTTTACATAATACATATTAATACATATATGCTTATTTATATAAATTAAAGGTGACCTGTGATCTAGATGTAAGTTGTTGGATTTCTGTGCTGGTGGTCCAGGGTTCAATCCTCAGTCTCGCCACAGATTTATCTGATTGCTAAACCCTTCCTTCACCTCTGATAAGACGTGTATTAATCACAACTTGTGAAAATGTGAAATGTCAGGCCTCTAAATGGTTCGGATCCCACGTTAAACTGTAGGTCGTCCATTTCATCTCACAATTACCCTACCATTACGCATTATTGCAAGTGCGTATAACCCGAACGGGTAGTAAGATGTGGTGGTATTAATAATTATCTAATATAAAATAATTTAAAGGTACTTAAGATTTTTTAAATTCAACTTTTTTGAAAATAGCCTTGAATATTTAGTTAAAAATGGATATTTGGTGATGGTTTTATTTGAAATCTTTATCTATGAAGAATGTTGGTTATGATTAACAAGATGATAGTTTGTTTTTCTGAGGAAAACATACTTAAGGTTAATTTACTGAAATCCTATTTTAGGAAAATTTTGCTCAAAGTTATAGGACACTATATGAGAACGTTTGAACGAGTGTGTTATATATCATTTAATTAAGTTCATACTCTTTAGCCACATATTTGTTTAAAGGCATCCTCTCTGGGCTATAGATTGAGAGGATAATTAGAAGAAAGTCAACAATATTTGCTTAAAGAGTTGATAGGAAAAACATTGTGTAAAATCTAGTATTAAAACCCTTGAATGCACTTAGATTTGATGTGAACCGTGATCTACACACTATAAGCAATCGAGCCTATTGTATGCTTAGCTCTTTAAACCGTGTAGCCTCCGGTGTGTATACATTTTCAATCAACTTTGATTCGAATAAGTTGCTTATTATAAAATTATATTTATTTGAGGTATTTAACATGCACTCTCTGAACCGACTGATAATATCAACACACGAGAATTTCTATGAGCGAGAGCTAAAGAGCCTATTAATTTTGCCTGGAAAGATATTTTCACATACCTTCTAGGGTTAACTACATGCCACAATTGACATGGAAAAGATGGCATTACTTTCTCAACGAATAAGTTGTGGTTTGGATCTTTATCACTCAAATAAAATAAATATTTCCAAAATTAAGGTGATAGTTTTTGATAAGAAAGGATCAGCTTAGTTATTTTGGGTATCTGGGCAGAATGTTCTGTAAAAAATTTTAGGATGGGTGGTGAAATGGACAGCTAGGTGGATACATCTCAGAGAGTAGTTGGATTTATGTGAATTATTGTAAAGAGAGAATTAGTATCTAAAGAGGCAAAGATGGTAGTATATAAATTGGGTTAACCGCAACATTGTTTTATGGGTGTGAAGCGTGTATTTTTCAGGAGGAACACAAGAGCAAGGTGAATGTAATTGGAATGAGATATCTAAAAGATGTATGTGGAAAAACTCGCATGAACAGGGTCAGTAATGAATGGGTGCTGAAGGAGTCTGGTTTGAAATGGAACTCAATAGGCCAATGTGAAAGAAACGTCTCGCGTTGTTTTGGGTATGGTGAGGGGATGAATGTGGATAAAAAGACAAAGAAAATAGGTCTATATAAAGGTAGAGTGTGTGAGTCAAAAGGAAGGGGTAGGCCATTTTAAGACTTGGCCAAATGAAATATAAGAATGTATGAAAAATAAAAATATTAGGAGTTTTAAGAATAAAAGAGCATACCTGAATCAGTGTATTGATGTTGTTGAAGCGAAGGGAGTATTGAAGGATTAGGAAGTATGGAGACAATTGGTGAGGTTGGATTAAGTATGGGCACTAAAGCCATGTGAAATATTTTAACCTGAAAATATATCACACTTATTATTAGGTGTTCTTTCTTACGGCAGGTCCATTCATTTTTTTTTTTCAGTCAACTTATAACGCTAATGCCCCTGTCCTCTGCCTCCTCCACCAGCTCCCAGAGTTTTCTTCTTTAATTAAAATCATCCTCCTTCCTAAGCTCCTATTTCCTTCAACCCTGTCTTCTATGACATTGTACAGAAGACAGTTCTTCACAAGGATATATTCAAACCACTTTACTTTGTACCGAAGAATCGCATTCAAAATGGTTCTTAAAACTATACAATTATCACAATAATATAACTGTAAAATTGATTTAAATAACTATGTTCTCTAACTATAATGTCAATATATCGTAAAAATAACTAGTTCAATACTATAATCTATATGTTTGTACATTTTTAAATATATTATGCTTAAAAAAGATAATATAAATAAGGGGTTGTGTATATCACCTTTTAAATGCGAAGTAAAGGAGGAGTGAAGTTTTAAACATGAGAAAGCCAAGCTGAAGTTGAGGATAAGGTATTTGTTTCTATCACAAAACACTACTTTTAATTTTTTGGGTAACCATTAAGTGAATCTTAGAAAAGAAATAATTTTAGAGAATAAAACCACCCACTATTATGTTATTTTAACATATCTGTGTTTATCAATGACTAAACTATAAATGTATTTTAATTTCTTGTTGGTGTAAAATTATTGTTTAGCAGCTGTTATAAAAATATTATCTAAATAGATATTTCAAATCAAAGTTTTCTTCTTCGAAACTTTTCGAAGAAACAACTATTATTTTAGGTGTATAAAAAAATTAAATTTGACATTAGAGTTGGAATTCGATATTTCAAAGCTTCACACAACATTAAGAATAAACATTAAGCTATATTGAATTGTACTGTAAATAAGCCTTTACAGACTGCTAAGACAGTCTTTAAAACGACTAAAGCACTATCCCTTAATGAATTAGTCAACATCCTCTTATGACAGAGTTCATAGCTCGGTGGGGACGAATTCGTTTTTAATACTGAGATTTTGCGAAATCAGATGGTATACGAGTGATAAGGAATTTACAATTATTGCAGTACCATGTCTTAGACGGAACAATTTTGTTTGCATTTGAAGGGTACAGGGGGAAAATGGGGAACTTTACATAACTTATATACTCCAAGAAAACTTTTATATCTCTAACCTCACAAGAAACCTAGGATACACTTTTTATTTTAAATTGATATAAATATGACAACATACCCGTTTTAACCATAATCTAAAATGCATTAGAAAGGTATCATGATTGTCTAACAGATGGCAGTACTACATTTGAGTTAAAATTTGTCTTTCCTGTCCTTTTTCCCCTGCATTATTTCAAAGACATTTATTTAACTATTCTTAAACAGTTGTGGGTATTAAATATTCATAATTTTATTATGCGTAAAAAAAATTAAAAACTATTGAAAATGTAATTTTTGCGTGTCTACGTCTAAAAAAACTACAGTGTAGAGTAATGGTATTATAATAGAATTCTTTTTCATTCTGTCAGACAATATCCTCAAATTTGTATCCAAATTTATTCCACAAAACGTTATAGGGACACATAATATCCAATCATAATTTTGATCCGAGCAAAGTTATTCCAATCTTAATTTCTATTTGTAAATTTTTTACTATCAATTAATATTAAGCACTATATTGTATTCATTTTCCTTTCCATCAAACTATTCCTTTATTTTTTTAGAATGTTAGCATCACTCGAGTGTGTTCTTACAGGTATTCAAGCTACCTACAATATTTCCAATAATATTTTTTCACCACTCAATACTTTTTTCTTCTGTACATGTACTTTTTTTTTTTCCAATTTTATTTTATTGTCAGACACAAACCTAATAACTCGCGTTCTTTCGCTTTTGGCTACATCGTTTCGACAGCTGTCATTTGTGCTTTCTTCTACAGCTTTTTGTGGGTTTCTCCTCTTTTAAGATTTTTTGTTCATAAAACTTTATTTTACTTCCACCAATGTTTTAGTCCCCAGCCATTTAAGTATCACACAAAGGGTATAATAATTTGATTTTTGATCTTAAACGAACTTTTCTACGTTACGTCACATTTAAATGAAAAAAGTTACAGTGTTTATTGGTTTTATAAACTATATATATGGTTTAACACTTATTATGTGACGATTGCATCTCGTCTTAACTTAAATGTAACGAGTCTTAAGACCATTCAATTAACACCAAACTGATTGCACATAGGCTTTAATTAATACAATAAAAGAAATCATATTAACATTTAATCACTCTAAATATTTTCTATTATTCTATTATATTTTTATCTCTTAATATGTAGATAATTTTTTCCATGATTTGGATTAGAATTCGAGGCACAGGTTTAGGAGGTAAAATTAAAATTCAATTTCGAAATATGGATTAGTAGAATAATGAATTTAACCTAAACTCAAGCGGACAATACCTCTTCAGACAGTAACTGGATGAAGCCAACAAGGATGGAAGATACACAAAGGAATGCACTCACAATAGTTAAAATTACACAGGAAATAATAAAAAATGTTCAAGTCTTAGTTTTATATGCATGCCAATAATTCTGCCCAGGGACGTCCGGGTAAGTATAATAATTACTAAGGCTACAATATGACCATTGAGGATATAAATAGAACAATACATGGATACACTTCCTTTGAATGTATCCTTCCTAATCGATAAAAACATTAGATATAATTAGGACTTAAGTGTATAAACCAAACGAATAGTAAGACGTGGTGCTAAAAAAACGGGTAAAATTATTATCTAATGGACACATCCATTTTTTAAATATTTTCTAATATTAAAAAAATATTAATATCAAAACTTTCTATAAACTATATTAATAACTACCACTGTTTCGACATATAATATTGGATTTGTGATAGCGTGCCTGACTTTGATTAGAGAGACCAGCAGTTTTAGCTGTGGCTGTTTTTTTTACACTCTCCTCCGGGTGTTAGCACTTTTTTTTAAATTTAAATCCACTTTTCTCAACTTATTCCTTTAGGTTCTTGATCGTTTACGGCGTTGTTAGATGGCACTCCCCCTATGAATTAAAAAAAAAAAGTCTCAAACAAACTTGTGGAAATTTATTAGTAAAAATAAAACTAATTAGACAAATGAAATAACAGTCTTTATTTTAACAGGTCCAAATTATGTGCACAGTTAATAAATCAAATAGAAACTTTTTATAAAACGCGGAAGTGTTACGGAACGTTAGTTGAAGGGGTTTTAGTAGCGAGAAATTACTTCTCTAGACTTTAAAAACTTTTTATACAGTTTTTAAAACTTTTTCTTTTATGTTTTTCTATTACTTAACAAAGAGCGTAGCTTGTTTTCTTGTAAAATACTTTCAAATATAATCATATTCTATGACAAGACAGTTATTACGTTCAAAACTTTAACAAAAATAATGTAAACATATTTTGCGCAGGATCTTTGTTTTTAATGTGCTTTAGTAAATATTAGTGACTCAAATAAGTTTTAACCTAAGTTACCTAACTAATAAAAGGGAAAATATTGAGATTTACTCAAAGAGAAAATTTAAAAAAATTAAAATTAAAAACGGTACACCTGATCAAGGATTGAAATTAGTGCTCCCGGATCAATGTAGGCTCATATGTCGCTAGAGCATGCCTAGATTTAACCGTAGCTAGAAATATATAAGAGCATGTGACTTACAAACTAACTTAATATAAGCACCGTGCGTTGACATATACTGCGTTGGTGGTAGTAGTAGAAACTTTCAATAAGAAAGTGGAGGCTATTGCTGAAATACAAAGTTAAGTGTTGTTTATTAATGTTCCAAACATGTTTAAACTTTGTTTTACTAAGTTAATTAAGATAAAATGAGTATGTTAAAAAGCCTCAGAATAGAAAAAAGTGGTGTTTATTTTATAGGATGTTCAAATTTATACAAAACCACTATTAAATGGATATTTTACTATTTTCCTGGTATGCCATGTGATGGAGAAAAATGAAAAAAGTGCGTTCAAGCAGTCGACATAAATAATTAACGACGTTACCTACTTGGAGATTTTGAAGCTATTTTACTAAGTGTAATGCATCTGATGAACCTAAGGAGTCCAAGTGCTATCAAGAAATAGAAAGGGAGGGAAGAAAATTATTAGTTAACCATAAGAACCCTTTTGTTTATCTACTGATAACACTTCCCCTATTCCTTTGATGAGTTTACATAGTTACTATACTATTTTCCCTTGAAAACATTGACTTAATTTTTTAAATTAACCTCTTATTATTATTAATATTATTATTAATATTTAACACCGCGTCTTACTACCCGTTCGGGTTATACGCTTTAAGTAATAACTTCGCTAATGGATTGGGAATTAGGAAGGTTGTATTAGAGAAAGTGAACCCATTTGTGTGGAGGGAGAGGGGGAAACCATTTAGGAAAAACCACCCCCAGTTCACCCGACCGAGATTCGAACCTCGATCTCTCCGTCCTCAATAATCGAGATCAACACGACTAGCGCGTTAGCCAACCACGCTACCGAGGCAGGTTACAATTTTATTGTTTCCTATTCTTGATGGACATTTGCTACCACGGACTCTTTTTAATCTACATGCTGACAGGAATACTCCTACAGGTCATTTTAGTGACCAAAACAAATATCCTACGTTTTATAGGATTTATAAAAAATATGTTTACAAAAAAACTACTTAGAGATAAAAAAATAATAATTTTGTGACGCTGTATAAATATTTTCAGAATTATTTAAGAATTTATGGTTTTTGTTTCAACATATCTTTAAAATTCACTGAATAAAACGTAAATTAATTAACACAGGAAATTTTGATCTGTCTTTCCATCACAGGTAGGCAATGTCCTTAAGTGAATCAATTATATTTCAATGAATCCTTACTCTTTCTCAAAGATGAGTAAAGCCAAGAGCTAGGTTAAGAAGCCATTCAATTTCAATATATTTGTTTTTGTAGATTAACACATTAACTTATATCGTCTTTGCTAGATAAATCCAGTCACCATGGCGCTTAGAAATGACATCGTTGTGACTTGTATTTTTTTTTTTTTAGTAAAACAATGACCTATTCATCTAATGCTTTGTTATTGCTAATCTATAAACTAAGTTTTAATATTAAAAGTTGTTGAACACACGTCTGACTTAAAATTTTATAAATTATTTAAGTTGAGTTTCTAACTCAAACTCGGTCGAATGAATTAATTAAGGTGGGGATGTAGGGAACGCGAGTTTTGGGCAGTTTTTTTAATAACAAAACTTGTTTGATCAAAATAAATAAAATAACTCTCCAATAGAAACATAAGTGTTTAATTTTCTTCACATAGTGATTTCAACAGTTCCCGAATATCTGTCAAGGGTGTCCTGGAATTTAATGACATTTTTTCTTAATTTGAAAAGTTGGTCATCTAATGCCACTATGATCATTA
Organism: Timema shepardi; assembly: GCA_902151425.1. Taxonomy (NCBI): domain Eukaryota; kingdom Metazoa; phylum Arthropoda; class Insecta; order Phasmatodea; family Timematidae; genus Timema; species Timema shepardi. Next base: position 24,564 of record CABFVX010000492.1, on the reverse strand, counting down.
GTAATTACAAATATTCAACAACTGTTGGGGTCACTATGTGAAAAAAATAAACTCTACGTTTGTACTGTAGCAATATTTTGTTTATTTTGTCAAACAAAAAATGTTTTGTTATAAAAACTGCAAAAAACACTCCCGTTTTCTCACGTCCCCTACACTCCTTCCTCAATTGACCTACTTTAAGAAAGTTCAACTCTCACTTCTCAAATAATTGATGAGAATCATAACCAGGATTAATTTAATGAAAGCCGTATCTGATTATTATTCTGTCTAGATCTGACATGTTTCTGTATGTCTACTAAAATCTGTTCCGCTTCTAAGCATCATACGTTTACCATATCGGCGCGTCATGCAATCTCACTAGAGCCAACAATGGCTATACTCGGTGCCTTTAGGGTAGTTTCCCTAGTGCCAAACTCCTCAGCAACAGGTGTCAATCGATGGCATATTCGACCAAGGTTCTCGGGGAGTGGTTCAAATAAATTGGTTTTCGATTATATCTCTCTTTCGTTCCAGGTAAATGCTTTTGCATTTCCACTCAAGTGTTCTAAACCTTACCCAAATAATAAGTAGTATTTAGATTCACATCGGTTGCCACATTGTCTAAGACTCTACTATTACAGTAGACTAGACTGCCAATGACGGTGAGATCGAGGTTCGTATCTCAATCGAGTGTATTGAGGGTGGTTTTCTAAAATATTTTTCCATTCACTCTACGTAAATGTGGGTATGCTTCCTCTAAATATAACCTTCTTCATCTATAAAACTGTTAACGTAATTAATACACAAGCATATAATCCTAACGGGTAGTAAGATGTAGTGCTAGCAAAAAAGTAGTTTATAAACTTTAAAATTAAACTAATCCACAATAGAAACACAGATATTGACAAATGTACATCACCAATATACAAAAAAATATTATATATATATATATATATTTTTTATTATTTTGAGCTCTTTATGCAAACAAACTAGTATCATTGAGAAAATCAGAGATTCCTTAATCCTTAGTACACAAGGCTAAGTGGATAAAAATGTATATAAACATTAATTTAAATCTTTTTACCATAGTAGAACCAAGAAAGGTGAGATTGCTACGTTTCAGGATGAATGAAGTGTAGGAGCGTGTGTGTTGACCACGTTGTGAAATGTCTTCTTTAAGATGGGTGTGCGTTACCAAGTGTGAGTTACGAGAGTCGTTTCTGCAGGACAAGTCATAGTTTATCATCTCTTTATGCCCTCCTTACGAACCTCTCTCACACCAACTGAGGTATGGAATGTGTAAAAAAGTATCAATACTGTAATAATATCGATATTTTCTTTAAGATACTGATACATTTTTACTCGATACTTTTACTCCTTCAAATACTTACAGCCTGCGGAGAATTTTAAATGCTTTGTCAAACACGGCTACCATTTTATAAACAGACAACCATTTGAATCCCGAGAATTTTTTTTTTTTTGGGGGGGGGGGGTCAACATCAAAAAATTGTTTAGATTGGTCTGATACACGTCTGTGACTTGTTTTTAATTCGAATGTTTCGCACTTTTACGATTTTTGTCGCTAAACGCACATAATACTGGTATCGGATCGTTATCGAAAGAAACAATAATTGGGTTAGGTTTATTCTTAGTATTGTAATGTTTTCAAGAACACGCCCTGATAGCCTGACTAAAGGTTTTACGCTGCATCGCTAAGAGCTTCGCAAACTTGGTGTCGCGCATGAAAGCATTGAATATAAAATTTAGTTAAACCCCTTAGTGATTATCTTATATATAAAATTCTCGTGTCACAATGTTCGTTCCCGTACTCCTCCGAAACGGCTTGACCGATTCTCATGAAATTTTGTGAGCATATTGAGTAGGTCTGAGAATCGGCCAACATCTATTTTTCATACCCCTTAGTGATAAGGGTTGTCCACCCTTAACATTTTTCTATAATTTTTAGACATTTTTTAATATCTTTATATAATTCTTATACCAGTGTGTAACGGGCAGCGTGGGGGGGG
>CABFVX010000492.1:0-22192 GCA_902151425.1 Timema shepardi | reverse complement strand
GGGGGGGGGGTTGTCAAGCTTATATAATTATTATACTACAGTGGTTCACGGGCAACGCCGTGCGGGACTGCTAGTATATACATAAGTTTTTGTACCTATGCGTGTAATAAAATAAGCTGATAACAAGTGGTTATAAGAAGAGATCCTTGCGAAACAGCCTCAGTCCTGTGGAATAAGTTCATAACCATGGATTAGCAGAAAAGGAAATCGGCCCCATGATATAGTGATAAGTTCACCTGGTTACGAGCCTGGAGTTCCCGAGCTCGATTCCCAGCTAGTACCTTGGGTAGTTTTCCCCTAAGAGGAGTGACCCCAAGGGTCACTAGGGTTTGGTTATTTAGGCTTTGGTTAGGTTAATTCTTACGCTGGCTCCACAACTTCATTATCACTATCAATACATCATCTCATTGCAGATAATACGTGTAGACAACCTACATAGGTGTACTCTGGTCAAAGTTGTATGACACCAGAGCAGCTAATAGTCTTTAATTTAAAAAAAACAGAAAGGGAAAAGATGGCAGTCAAAGTAACAACATAGCATGTTAATAGGTGGGAAATACTACAACCATTATCAAACATCTTCATACCCCCATTAAATATTTTGTTTTCTTTACTAGGTAGTGAAGGACCTCCTCTGTAGTCTAATGGTCAGAGTTCCTTACTACAGATCCAGAGGTCACTGGTTAAATTCCCGCCACTTCAAGAATTTATCAGTAGAGCAAGGGGTCTGGAATGGGGTTAAACTCAGCCTCGTGAGGACAAATGAGGAGCTACTTGAATAAATAGGTAGCAGCTCTGGTCTATAAAACTAAGAATAACTGCCGGAGGGTTTTTTGTGCTGACCACATGACATCCTCTATCCTAAAATATTGGCTCAATTATCATTAACAGTGGCAGTCAAATGGTCGGTATAGCTCGAAAGCAGCCTCATGCCATAGTGTTTATTTTACTAGGTAGTAAACAAATCTGGACCTTACAAATAAAGCTGAAAGACACAGTGGAATGATTTACAACTTGTATGATTTAAAATAGTAAAGAAAAAGATCAAATAGAAAAGAGAAGTTTACTGGATACTTGTCAAAAGGTTACTTAAAATTCGCAAGCAGGGTTTTTGATCGTTTGTTTTGTGATATGAATAGTATATGCTGAGCTATCGGAGAAGACCGGAGAAGAGGTAATCTAGAATGATTATCGTTTAAAAGTTCCTGTTCGAGAATTTCCAATCCCGTTGTAAACCCATTTAAGTTAGGTACCCAAACTTTATTCAGACACGCTATCCATTTAATGTGATAAATGACACGTAACCGTTCGATGTCGTGTTCTAACACAAGGGTTTGAGGCGTTAAACCGAGATAAGGGATGGAGGAAAACGATGAAACGTCCCTCTGTTGAACCAGCCTTTAAGACGGAGGGTGTCTTAGTCAAAAGTATCACCAACATTGAGTTTGGTATGTTACAATAACGAGTCATACTCGGGCGAAAAGTCACCTAAGTCAAATTCCTTGCTTGTCCTTTTTTAAGGGTTTGTAGTTAAGTCCAGCGTAAGTTCATACTTTTGTGAGTTTCATACAAATCTACAGATTATATTTTAGAAACAATACTTTTTTATGACATCGAGAATAGGATATTATTGCATATTATAAATGGTGGTTTCGCTATTGAAAATTTGTAAGTTTTTATTTTATATTATTTTTGATTTAAAAAAAATTAAATCAAAATTCGTTTGGTAGAATTCAAAAAATTGCTATTGGAAAAATAAAATGTCATTTTCTAAAATTGCAACAGATACTTCGATTAATTCTAACATCATTGCTTCCAGTTTTAAATATATTTTGAAATACTTATTACTGATGGAGCACAAATCATGTGTTTAAATGAAGTCACTGCCGTAAAGTCGAGTTCAAGTGGAGTGGTTGCGCATGCGCTTTATGTTAATTAAAGTGTGCTCACATTATTCAGTGTTTTAAATATGACGCCATAGCCAGAGATAAATGTTTAGGACAATCTTCTCAACTCACGTAATGCTTTGACAAAATATATTACAATATTTCTAGTGAGTAAATATAATCTCTTCATTATTGGTCAAACACAGGTTCTATACATTTTTGGCCAAAATATCATAATTTATTTAAAATATACTAATTTATGTAAATAACACACACTTTTAAAATACGAACAAAGCAGGACTAATAATATAGTATTGGGAACAATTTTTTTTAACAGTACGTCCAACACATAAGTTATTAATAGTTTAATCTAAGAAATAAGGATAAGAAAATTAAAACAAAAAAACTCAAAGCGCCATGGTCAGTAGTTAAACCTCAACCACCACTTAACCAAGGACGAGGTATAATGGGAGACGGATGCCGTACAACATGTGATCACCAGTGGCAGTCAAGGGACCCTCACCTCCATGTGCCTACTTTGAGATATTCAAGGTGTTTTGTAAAGGTTGCTAACGCTTGCTAAAGCTTGCTAAATCAACGACCTTGTATCTCAACTGATCACAGAGCTACTTACATTATTTCAACCACTAGCATAGGGGTATTACCATTAAGAAGAAAATGAAGTAGGTTGGATGGGAAAATTGAAAGCTGCCGGCAATAAAATGTAATGTTCAGTTTACTGACGTCCTTAATTAGGGTACTAGCCTCCAGGCTAATGATCTTGCCACGAGATTAACACGTGGTACAAAGGTGTTACAACAAACGCCGTGGTCCAGCACTATTCAACGAGTCTCGTAAATGGAGATTGAGAAAAGCTTGATAAGTGTTTTGACAAGTTTAAAAGAAATTTCGAATTGGTCCCGAATCAAATCTCATGCCTAACAAGAAGTATCTTAATGGAATCTTATACCAATTTCTTTTTTCGAATCGAATATGATGCTTAAAATAATTGGATCTAATAATTTATTTTAAAAATAAGTTCAAATAAAATAATTTATTCTAGGCTTTTTTATATATATAGCGTTTTAAATCGAATCTGTGTTAAATATTATACTACGCTAAGTTTATGATTACAATTCAAGTCAAAATAAATCTAAGAGTTTAATTTTCTCCGTCTGGGGATATCAACTGCTCTTGACTATTTGTCAAGGGTGTCCTGGGATTTAATTATATCTTATTATCCTCATATAAAAAGTCATTCTGTCAGCTGCTATTATTAATAGATATTCAAGAGCTGTTGATATCACCATGTGAATAAAATTAAATTCTATGTTCCTACTGGAACAATATTTTATTTATAATGGACAAAAAAAGTGTTCCTATACAAACTGCAAGAAACACTTAACCCTTATTCTTTTTTTTTGCGTCCATTAAACTCCCATCTAAAGATTGAGATCCGATTCGGATTCAATTGAAGTCAATTAGCCAGGATTCGAATTCTATTTTAAATTGAAAATCTTGGATTCACACAGACTATAACAGTCACAACACCAGTCATCATGTAATTTCTCTGGAAGAAGAAACGCTAATTTCACCAATGAGCCCGTAGAAGATGAGCTAAGAAATAGGAAAATAATATATTTTAAAAACATACTAATTTTTCCGCGAATTTCAATAGTATTTAAATAAGTTGATATTGTTTAATCAGAACAATTGGATAGTTCGAACCCATCTTGATTCCCCCTGAAATTACTATCTATATAAAACATTTAATACGAATTTTAGAAGGAAATATTTGGATAATTCGAAACCTATACTTTGTTAATTTTTCCAAGTTTCTATTCATTTCCAACCTAACTTAACAATAGTGGAACGCCTAGAGATGGGGAGATTCTTGAAAAAGTTAAGAATAAAAATACCCAAGAATCCTCTGATAAAGAAGAAAGCACACATCTCTAACAGAATAACCAATACCATCCGTTTCTGAAACACAACTATGGAAAAACCTGAGAAGATTCACTGAATCCCAACCAAACGTAAAATACATTTTTCATGCACTCAGTGAGCTTGAAGATTTTATATTGTGTCAAGATAAGCCAATTACAACAAACCAAGATAGCTAGGTTTTTTTCAACCGTAATGGCAAAAACGGATTTAATTCTTCAATTTTTGTATGCTATTTTTTTCCAAGTTTTTATATTATGTGTTTCAATTTGTCTTATTTGAATTGTTTAGATTGTGCATGTGGGTTTTATGTAGCATATAAATTATAAAACGTTTGTGTTTATGTGTAGAATATTTTGAGATTAATCATTTATTATGTACCAGCTGCCTAGATATTCATAAAAAAATGGTTAATTCGAATATAGAATATTTAGAAAAAAAATTAGAGATCTCTTGGACTTCTAATTAAATAAGTTTTACTGTATAAATGTAATATCTAAGCAATTGAGAACTCTTATATACAGTATTGATACATTAATACTACATAGAACAATCCTACGATAAAGTACCGGGTTCTGAAACCTTTATCCAGGGACTTGTGGACTGTGGTAGGGACTCAGAAGTCCCACAGACATACTAAGGCTCAGCTTGGATAAGCGAGATGATGATCACCAAAGGTTAGTGGGAGGATTTCATCCAGTCCTTCCTAAAGTAATGTCACCGAAAATACATCTGGAAACTCACGTAGGCTTATATGGTTTCATTTTATTTGTGTTTACTAATCTTTACCTTTGGTTTTCCTGCTTTACAGATCGGGCTAAATCTTGGTATTTAGTGTTTTAATAAGGTTTCCCCGAAGACTTTCTGAGTTATATATATATATATATATATAACTCTAAAATTAAGAATAATTTACTGAATGACAAAAATATATAAAACAAATTTAATAGAAATTCACTCTAACGAATTTGATTAAATTTTGTATCCAGGTATTGTTTAACATTAAAAATAAAATGGCTCCTGCTTTTCCCATGGAAGGTACTTTACATAAGTGGAAATGTCCCATTTTGATTATATCCCTTTGCAGTCTAGTCCCTCACGAGAGTGACTCCTTACACCATGTGACCAATGAAGTGGGTTATTTATTGTTCTTCGTAATTTTTGTATGGGTGCAAAAAGACACAAATGAGCCTCAAGAATTAAATTTGGTATAACAAGCAGTCAAATTAAATAAACAAATTCACCATGATTAAAATATATAATGCTCATACAATTAGATAGCTATAATAAATCAGAATCAGTACAAATCATATGTTTTAGATTTATAAAGTATACCAAATAAATGTGGAATGTTCTACATACATTTATAAAATATATCCATATTTATGTTAAAGCTTTCAAAACTTACTCCATCTGTCAAAATATACCTTTATAGAGGATATTGTTTGGCGTATGAATACATTAAAGTAAATATATTTAAATTTACAAATATAAAATAAAGTATTTACTAAAGTGATACGACTATGTTTAGTCATTCATTGTAATAAACTATATTTTGTAAGTAATTAAATTAAATAGACACGTCAAATATATAGATTCACATTTTTGGGTGTAGGGGGGGCAGGAGGGGTAATGTTAGTAGGGTTAAATCCGTGTTTGTGTGGAAGTATTTCAATTTAATTAATCTAGCACATCGTATTGGAGGAGCAATATAATAAAACCAGTTAGTATTTGTTATTACATGATTAATCATAAATCTTTCAAACAGTATAATTATTGCAGTGATCGCTAACTAGCTTAGTTTACTTAAACTCATACGTTGTTGACGTATTTTAATTAAATACGATTTGTGTAGACAAAACTAATAACCTTTACAGCCACATCGGTGTGTGCGTGTAATAAATGTCAAGCTTACCTGGTCAGACTCTACTATGGCAGGGAGGTCGGGGCTCTAATACCAGCCGGGTGTAATTTTTGGTGTGTTTATTCCCTAAATGACTTAATTGTTCCTATATGCAAATGCAGATACGTTTCCCTTAAATTATACCTTCTTCGTACCCACTAAATTAGTGTAATTAAATGCATATAGCCCAGGCGGGAAGTGAGTTGCGGATAAAAATAAAAATAAATAAACTCATTACGTCACTGTGAATGCTAAGCGCCGTATGTTAAAATAGTCATTATTACAGGAGAGATAAAAAAAACGGTTTATTTTTGTTTGGGTCAGATCTATTACCTTCAAAATTTCAGTGTTTAAGAGGGCATTGTAAATCACATAAAATATGTACTAGAGGAAAACCTTAGTTGATAAGAGATTTACCATAACATCTAATATTTTTTAAATATAAAAATGCAACATACAGCTTGCGTCTTTACATACAATTTTTTGTAGTTGTATATGTTTCATTACCATCCCCACATTCAACTTTATTTATTTATATAATTAAAAAGATTCACATTAAAGTTATTGATAATTATCTACCTAAGTCCTTTAATTATTATATTTATTTACATTTGATTACAATCCACTCAAGTCGTGATGATGTGTGGACATTAACTTCGAATTTTTTCGCAACCTTCATGTCGTCACCCAGCATAAAATTTGTGATAATCTAGTTGTACCTTTAGCTCTGTTAATTATTTAAATTCTCTCTGTATTAGGGCAAGGAGTACTGTATACAGTGGTTTCGGTGACCTGGCGGTCTAGGGGTAAGGTGTCGGACTTCTGTGCTGGCGGCCGGGGTTCAATCCTCGGTCCCGGCACAGATTTATCTGATTACCAAACCCTTCCTTCACCTCTGACAAGACATCTTGTGAATGTGGGGAATGCCGGGCCTCCACCGTGGTTCGGATTCCACGTTAAACTGTAGGTCCTTCACTTCATCTCACAATCACCCTACCATTACACATTAGCGTAAGTGCGTACAACCCAAACGGGTAGTAAGACGCGGTGCTAATAATAATAATAATAATAATGCTCTAAATGTGATTTCGAAGAGTTATGGTGTTACTTCTATTTCTTTAATTAAGAATTAAACTATAATAAAAGCAAATACATTACTGTACAAATCCCCATGACCTTCATGCCGGACATAGCATGATCCATTAGCTGTATTATTATTATTATTATTATCACCGCGTCTTACTACCCGTTCGGGTTATACGCACATACGCACATACGCTAATGTGTAATGGTAGGGTGATTGTGAGATGAAATGGAGGACCTACAGTTTAACGTGGAATCCGAACCTCGGTGGAGGCCTTTCAGATAAATCTGTGCCGGGACTGAGGATTGAACCCCGGCCGCCAGCACAGAAGTCTGACACCTTACCCCTAGACCGCCAGGTCACTCATTAGCTGTAGCCAGATTGCAAAACATCAAGTTTTGCACCTTTAATATGCAATTTATGCCTTTATATCTGGATAAGTGAGCACGTTATGAAAATTAACTGCATACGCAGCAATTTGTTTGCTATTATTTGTGGCTCTTTATTAATCTTTTGCTCTTTTCTTGTCTGTAGACTTCCTTTATGTTTTGATGTTGCTTAAAATAGATCAATAACTTTTCCTAGGTTGTGATTTATGCACAACACACACTGGTCCTTCTTGGGCAAATATAAGCCTACTTTCATGCTCTTGAATACTCGGTAGAACAGATACCACGAAGGCTTAAGGTGCATTGTTCCTGCAATTGGTTTGGTATTTTCTGTAAAGCTGTTTCTTGTTTCTACAAAGGGGCTTAAAGTATTCAAATCTTGAGAATGTTCGGTAGTATTGCGAGTCAATTTTAGGAAGTGCTTCTAAGAAACTCTTCAAACTACCTTTCAGTCAGTCTTCTTGTAGATAAATTTCAGAATTGATAGATTCTTGTATTTCACTAGAATGTGGCTCATAATTGCTCTTTTGATTGGCACTATCATCTTCTAACACACTGTATAGAGGAAATTTCAATATCAACTCTCGTATAAATCTTTTTCTTAAAGAGAAAGTATTTAAGAACATAGTTTTACATACTATGAATTCTTTCGTCATTTTTCTAGAGATAATCTCTTAAAGCAACAATTTTACAAGTGAACTCGAGTTCAGTTGCTCCACGCCAACAAACAGGAGTTGTTACTTTCTCGCTATCTTAAAGGTAGAGAAAATATTGTGATCGTCAAAATATCGAACTCAAGATTTTGATGAATCTCGACGTTACATGACCCCCTGAATCCGAAAAAGTTGTTTTTGAATTTCCATCTGTCTGTACCTCCGACTAGAGCCTAAACTATTTTACCAATTGGGTTAAAACTTGGTATCTAGGGTTTTCATAGGGCTGCCCCGAGGGGTTTTTGGAATTGTATAGCTAACCATAAAATTAAGGGTAGTTTATTGAAGGGCAAAAAGAGAAAGTCGATTTTCTCAAAATGGCTTCTTTCACTATTTCGGCAAAATGACTTTAAGGGCTTCGGTCTGATGCGTAAATTTTCATTTTTTATCATATCTTCAAAACTATTTGAGATATAAAAAAATCTAACCTGAAATGTTAATGGATGTCTACGCCTTATGACCCCCGAACTTTAAAAAGTGGTATTTGCAATTCCATCTGTTTATGTGTCTTTTAACCCCAAAATTAAGAGTAGGCCTAGATTAGTAAAAAGCAAAAAGAAAAACAATCGATTTTCTCAAAATTGACCTTAGCTATTTTGATTAAAATTCGTATCTAGGTGTTGTTTAAGATTATAAATAAACGGGATATTTTCATTTTCCCATGAAAATGAATTTAGGGTAATTTACAGAAGCTAACATTTCTGTATCTCCGAAAATATTTGAAATACTAAATATCTAACAATATCTAGCACCACGTCTTAGTACCCGTTCGGGTTATACGCTTTTAAGTACTAATTACTCTAATGGACTAGGAATTGGGAAGGTTGAATTAGAAGAAGTGAACCCGCATTTGTGTGGAGGGAGAGTGGAAAACCATTTAAGAAAAACCACCCCCAGTTCACCCAACCGAGATTCGAACCTCGATCTCCCCGTCCTCAGCGGTTGTGCTCAACATCACAAGCGCGTTAGCCAACTACACCACCGAGGCGGGTAAATACTAAATAACTTTTCATTGCAAAATTGTAGTACTATTAAAAATAAAAAACTTATATATAAAATATATTTTATAATACAAACATTTTATGAGATATTGGCAAATATATTAATCCAATTTTCTAAGATTTAGTTGTAAAGCGATATTACGTAAGTCTTAACGCAATAATTCTCTAATTCCATAGAATAAGAAATAAGTCTCTCAAAAAGTTTATATTATCTTTCTTTCATCGTCTTGGATAGATCATTGTTGTACAAACATTTCTCCTATCATTTTAGATTTAATAGTCAATATTTACCTATTTTATAGGTCAACATTTATAAATGAGGACTTTAATAGAAATGCAATAACCATAGATATGCAACCACTAGCAAAATGTCGACAATTTTAAACAGGAAGTCTACATTTTAATACGAAGTTTTGACCCCTGGGTACCCAATATCGATATTATGTACCGATACAAATATACAAATGAAAATGTTAAATTTTAAAAATAAAATTATGAAATTTAAAATCATGATGATTAAAAAATGTTTTACTCATGTATAGCAAAATTGGTTCTCGGGTTTGCTAGTCTATATTATATTACGAATTTTGAGTAAATATCTCCATTTCTAAAAAAATTGAGCGAGAAATTTCGTGCGGAGTTCCGTACCATTTATTTTTTTCTAGTCAAGATACTATTATTATTGTTGTTGATCCCCCCAACCTACTATGCTTTTCCGAAAATTGTTGAATAATCTATCTCTGTCAATTTCATTTATCTTCTCACAAGCAATGTCTCTTTTTGAGCCTCTACGTTTGCACCTAAGCCTTATTTTCCTCGTTTCCCTTCCATTGAAATTTTAAATCTTCCGTATTGTTTTTTCTTCAGTCCCAAATACTTCTCTCCATTTTGGCATTTTGCAGGATTGAAATTTCTTGCTTGGTCACTTTCTTTAATATCATAGCCTTTCCTAGTCTTTTTCTTATTTTAATTATTTGCAATCACTATCTTTTCCCAAAGTTATCCTCTCCGTTTCATGGGCAGTGCTTAGTATTTCTGATAAATTATTGCTATCAAATTCATTTGAGGTAACCTGGTGGTTTAAGGATAATGTGTTTGACTTCTGTGCTGGGGTCCGGGGTTCATTCCTTGGTCACGGTACAGATTTATCTGATTACCAAATACTTCCTTCACCTCTGATAAGACATCTTGTGAATGTGAGGAATGCCAGGCCTCCAGCGTGGTTCGGATTTCAGGCTAAACTGTAGGTCTTCCATTTCATCTCACAATCACCCTACCACTACACATTAGCGTAAGTGCGTATAGCCCGAACGGGTTGTAAGATGCAGTGTTATTAATATTATTAATAATAATAATAATAATAATAACTTCATGTTGCCTTTTTCCTCGTGAATGTGTTTCAAGTTTTTTTCGATGGACATCTTCATAAGAAAAGCTAGTATCTGGCTTATAGTTTTCAGATTCAAAAACCAAGAACATTTATACTAGCTTCAAGAATATCAATGACACCCTTCAGAAGTTATCGAACTTTTTGATTGTTTTTTCCCCTATCAGGTCTTTTAGTACAGTTCTGGTCGTCTGATTCAATGAAGGAAACGTTCATTTGGGGAATTTCCTGCACAATCACATAAGTCTTCAGAGGCAAATGGTCAGATTATTTCATTCAGAGACAGTTGGTTTAGAGAGATTTGGTTTTTCAGACACAATTGGTTGTTCAGAAACAGTTTGGTCATTGTGTCTTACTGGTTGGAAAAGGAAATCACTGTCTGAGAAGAATTCTCCAGAATAATCTTCCTGGAAGTGATCTGCTGAACTACTTCTCCCTTCTTCCCCATGATCTATTGGTAGATGATCCTTAAAAGATAATGAAATGGATGATTTTGCATGTGGTTTTAAAATTCCTGCTCCTTTTGAAGGATCGTCAAGCTGAGCTCCTTCCCGTTCCTTATTATTTTTAGCCCTATATTTGCCCTTTAGATAATATTTACTTCTGAAACAATAAAAAAACAACTATGGTAGCCTAGCTAGGTAAAATAGGAATAAAAATAGTTTCAATTTTATTTTACTTTGCAGTCTTAAGATTTAGTCAAAGAGCAAATTTTGTTGACATTTAAAAAAAAACAAGATAATTACAATAAACAAAAAATCAGAGATAAGCGCCTAAAATTCAAAATGTACTGTTTTTGATTAGTGAGTAATGATTTACATAAGAATTCAACTTAAGGCATTTTGCAATAAAATAATTATTTTGATTTCTAGCAAAATACATATTTCAAACATGAATAATTTAATATTTAATTTAGTATTTGCCTAAATGGATTATAAAAATAAGAGATGAAGGGTGGAAAACGTTTAATTATTAAAAAATAAGATATAACCTTAAAATAATATTACTTACCTGGTTACTTGTAATTTTTCTCTTGATAAATCTTAAAACTATTATAAAACTATCTACACTTTTAAAAATTTAAAATATTGAAACATTAATTTCATTAAAAAAAATACAATTTTGACTGAAAAACAAGACAACAATATTACCTCACACAACAAAACAAACCCTAACCTGACATCCAATAATTGTTTTTGCAGTAACAGCTAGTGGCCAGTGAAACATGTTATTATTTTGCATTCTACTATTTCTTTATTTCCATTAGTTGATAACATAATACAATTTCACAGCAGATGGAAGCCTCGAACAACTATTTTGCAGCAATAAAAGAATCGTAAATTTTGGCTTACGACCTTATGCAATAACAGTGACAATTAGCTGGTTTCGTAATGGATTTAATTCAGTTGGTAATATTGCATTGGTCAATAACTATGCCAAGAGGAGGTTTCAACTTGTTGCATGTATTTTGTAAACAGCCCTTTGTGGTGGAAGTCCACTGTACAAGAGAAGTCAAGCTTTATGGAAGTTTGTCACGCGACGAAATGATTATTTATTAAAGAACACAAGCTCACAGTGAAATCATGAAACAGCTTAATGTACACTCTGTTCACCCTAAAAGGTAGTAATAGTAACTTGACGGGCTACTCTATGTGCAACTTAAAATAAAATAACAATACTGAAATCGGTCCAAGGTTAACAAAACGTACATTTATATTTTCTGGGAGTGTTGAACTCGTGGTTCACACCCTTGACTCTAACCCAGAAGGCTTGAGTTTGATCCCTAACGTTTGAAGCTGATTTTTTTTTTCACTGTGTATTTTTATGTATTTTATTAAGAGGTAGGTTGATTTATAGTCTACAATCGGACCTAAGCCAATCTCCCGTTCTGTTTGTTATTCGTATATCGAGATATAAGTTGATTCTTGAAACTAGACTATAAATACAGCCCTTAGTATACTAAATCAATTACTTTATAGTGTTTCCGTCTTACTATCTATCCACAAATTTACACTCGAGTGATAAAAATGACGAAGGTAGGATTTTTAGAGACTATAGTTGTAGTTTTACTCTACTTTATTCTATATCAATGGAATCGTTGTGCTTGCCTTTAAGGTCATTCAACGATCAAAATTTAACTGCACACTTTTAACACGTTTACGATAAATAATGATTCACTGGCTTAAAATCATTACAGTTCACATGTTATAAGGGGTCCAACTTGTTATGTTATGCTTTATGTACACCATTGTTAATTAAGGTAAAGTATTTAATGTATAAATGTACAAATTAATAAATTTAGTACATAGATATTCACATGAGGTGTACAGAATGGAATATTTGTAATATTAATAAAATTAATATTTTATTGAAGTATTAATAATGTTAATATTATAAATATTACTTGCATATTAATATTTCCTTTTCCTTTATTAACGTGCTAGCCAACAGCCGAGACCTCTAACAGCTAGCATGGAAAAAAATACATAATATTAATATTATCAATATTTAATTCTATACTCCTCATATGGATGTCTAGTTATACTAAATTTCAGCTCCCTACATTAATAATTTCTTTACCTTTAGAATGGTATACTTAAAACATAAAATAACTAATATTAGTTATATTCATAATGATTTAGTAAGGAGAAATATAATAATAATTATTCAAAGGAATACCCATTAAACAATAACAAAAGGATCTAATTAAAAATAAAAAAATAATAAGTGCCTCAGGAGCCTATGTTCTTGGGTTAAAGCCCAGCCTGTGTAGAGAGATTTTTCTTGAGCGATAATAATTCGTAGCATAACTTCCTTCGTAGGGTAAGTAAAGCTATTGGTCCCATGTCGATTGTGGCATATAAAATAACCCTGGAAGTTATGTGAGAATAACTCTCCCAGCAAAATCGGTAGAACTTTTCACTCTCGTCCATAGAAATTCTCGCGTGGTGCTATGATCAGTCGGTTCAGAAAGTGCACATTAAATAATTCAAGTAAATAAAATATTATCCTATCACAGGCCCTCTAGACAATGTTCTGCATCAACAATAATTTGCCTCCACGTTCCCAAATCGATAGCCAGCTATTTTAAACAATTCAACAAAATTGAAACTTATAATTTTAAAATTAAAATAATAACTGATCCCAACTTCATCGTTGTCAAATGAAGAATGCATAAAACCGAACTTGGATACTTTATCAGGTTCAAGAGTAATCTTTAAAAGTATACAATTTCCTGGTGGTTTGTTCATGAGATGGGTTCTTATTAGTTTTCTACCTCACGAGGAAAAAAAGTTAAGTTGCTTCTTCGTGGGTGATTTTTTCCTATTTTATTATTTTGAATGAAAAATTGTTTAAAAGAAGTATTACCAAATACTGTGCACTACACATATTTTCCTCTCTTTCTTTATCTTAATATAGAAACATTTACCAAAGAATCTTAAGATTTGTGAAATGAAATCATATACACTGTTGCAGTAACACTCAACCAGAGAGCATAAATGAAATAATATACACTTTTACAGAAACATTGAGTAAAGAGGAAAATCTGTGTCCGTCAAAGAGCATTATTAAACATTTTCATATTATTTTTAAAAAAATGCTTATAGATCAGAAACCATTGGTTTTATAAAACATATATTTAAAAAAATGTTTTAGATAGTACTACACCTTTACAATGATAAGTAATTTTTTTATCTCAAATAGTTGCAGAAATTTGATCAAAATTGGAAATTTATTCTAAGGTAAGGTAAGCTTAGTCATTTTTATAATGATAAACAATACTTTTATATATATTTTGATCAAAACCAAAAGAGCAGATTTGAAGAGAATCAATAATATTTATTTTTGCCTTTCATCAAACTACTCTTAATTTTAAGGTTTGATATCTAATTTTTAAAAAAATTCTTTGGTGGGCCTTATGAAAACCCTAAATACCAGTTTTAGCCTGATGATTAAAATGGTTGACTCTCTAGTTCGAGATACAGTCGTCATCGGGAAAACCACTTTTGCCGTTTCAGGGGGTCATGAAACATCGACATTTATCAAAAACTTGGGTTTGAATTTTTTTGACGATCACGATAATTCTCTCTTCGAGTGGTTCGAGTGGAAGTAAAATGCTCGCTCGTGCTATAAACGGCTTCAGTTATCCGAACTACTCGTTATACATCTATGTATGTCAGCATTACAAGGCTGGTGAAGTGTGCGCCTAACGTTTTCTAGCTAGTACCTACCGGCTTGGCATGGATTCAATTCCAGGTCAGTCATCTGAACCCACGTCAGAATAGATCAACCTTTGGAGCTGCTGAAAGGGAGTGGAGGGTGAGGTTTGAGATTAAAAGGGTTGAAAGGAGCTAAAAATAGTTTGGAATCCAGGTCTGGGCTTATATTGCCGGAAGTGGAATTGTAGTAGGTGCTGTATATAAATTAGGAATCTCGGTGAAAAGATATCAACCTGTTTCTAATCAATAATTTATTGCTACATTTGTTCAATCAATTATCCATTCATTCATATCATAATATATACGTAAGTAAATAAATACTTACCCCCTTCGGTGACCGTAGGGTCTAACACGCTACTTTCGCAGTAAACTGAACTGTCAATGACGGGGAGATCAAAGTTCGAAAATCTGTAGAGTTTTCCAATATGGTTTTACACTCTCCCTCCACCCAAATGCGGTTAAACTGCCTCTAAATATAAAGGCACTTATCACTAAAACCATTAGCGTTGTTAGTGCAGACGCATATAGCCCGAACGGTTTGTAAAAAGTGGTGCTAGAAAATAAAAAATAAACTTATTTCTATTATATTTATTTTCATTTGAAAACATATATTTGAAGTGATAGTTGATTTGAAATTAAACTATAAAACGTATCCATTTGAAAAACAAGATTTTCAAAAAATTTGTTTAAAAAAAGGTTCTACTGAACGAATATTAGTAATTTCTCGTCGTTTTCAAATTAATCCTAATAGCCTGCCTGGGTATAATAGCTCAGTATTTGTAGTTAATAAGTCGCTCGGCCTATACTAAGAAGTTTTGGTTCAATTTACAGTGCTTTAAAATTTTTTGTTATCATATGACTTAAAGAATATGGTAAGATATATTTCACCCTTAAGTATACTAGTTCTTTGATTTCCTCTAATGTTCTAGGAGAATAAATAAATCATTAAGTTTTCGTAAAAGAAAAAATAATAAAAGTTGAGAAATACAATTATTTTAATTTATGATTTCACAACAATTAGTTATTTATAACAAATACGCATTCAACCATTTGAACTTAAAATAGCTTTTAAAAATATATATATTTTATTCTTTTTATAAAAATTTTAATGAAATCTAAATGTATTCATAAGTTGATAAAAATTCAGTGTATCGTTGATGTTTGATAGTTTACATTTTTGACCTGGTCTCATTACCCATATGGACTGTACGAATTTTAATTACGCTGGTGTGATAAAAATTAACAAGGTAGACAGACTTAAGGTAAAACGTACCCAAATGTGCGGGAATGCATTGCATGCGAGATGCTTCAAATTAATACAAACTGTTAAAATGTAGGTTGTGAAACGTTCGTGTTTACTCTGGCCATAATACTGCTTTAAATTTTGATATTTTATGTAGGTTAGTTGGATTTTCGTATGTTTTAAAGTAGGGATGGGCCTTAGAATCCTCGAATCTTCCAATCCCTTGAACCCTTCAGGATATTTGATATTCGAGGATTCAAGAAAATTTCTATTTCGAAACTAAAACCCTTAAAATTTATTATTTTTCTTTAATTTTTCAAGTGAAATTTGTTTCAAATCTCTAATACTGCTTAGTAGTGGTTCTAAACCAATTATTATATGATGAACTTAAGAACCAGTCCCAAGACTAATAATTTAACACTTAATTGATTGTATAAATTTTATTTAATGAATGGATTATATTCACTATAAGAAATAATGTTAGAATTTAGTTACTATTTTTTATTTTCTATATTATTATTATATATATATATATATCCCCTTATGTTCATAATATTTTTCAAGATTCGGATTTGAATTTGGCAGTTGAGATTTGAGAACAAGATTCAAGATTCGAAATTGGAAATTTGGATTCGAGATACGGATTAGTACAATAATGGATCTGATCCAACTCTATTTAAAATGTAATATTATAGATATTTGAGGCTAGTTGGTGAGTTTGTTTTTGAAAGTCAAAAAATCATTATAAATGTTGTAATATTATTTGTTTTTGTGAGTTCTTTAGATTATAATAAAATTGTTTGATAGAATATAGCAACGATTTACCTGGTTCCTAATGTGTCGTATACAATCAGGGTTAATATCTTAGTACACTTAGATTTACTGATATTAATTCGATAGAATTGCGCTTTGTAAATAGTCGTGAATTTACCGCTGCCTTTGAGTTTGATTATTATATAAATTTATCAGGTTGCTGAGCAAGAAAATTGACAGTGTATTTCTAAATCACATAAAAGTTTGTTAATCTTAAGTTTTATTTTATACGATCTAAGCCACTATATTATCGTGTTTGTCTAATTATAATTCATTATTTGCACTAATTATTTATTTAACCAAATATTTCTTAATTTATTTTACTCATTGTTACCTTCTGAACTTCGTTCATTTTTGTGCCTCTTTTCAAGTTCAAAAATAAATAAAATAATGGTGGCTACAGTTAAGGGAAAACCTGGAAAATGTAAGGAATTTCTCTGTCAGGAAATTTTATTGGAAATAAAGAAAAATTGGGAAATTAAAATACAGTGCTTGGCTAAAATCCCCTAAAAATTAAAACAAAAACGAGAAATTTTGTTTCTCAGATATTAACAAAAATGCTACCACATTTACCAAAGCCCACAAATCTTCTTCTTCCATTATATATTAATACAAATGAAGAGTTTGTGTGTCTGCCATAAGCGTTGCGTGATATCTACATCATGGAGAGGTATAAAATTTAGAAATAAGTAGCCTCTGTGCATGAATATGTGAGGTTCAAAGCAGGAATTTTAACAATTGATTGTTTTTAATTAATTAAAAACTGGGTCAGAAGAAATAAAATGAAGAATTTATTTTTGTGTCAATTTGAAGCAAAGAAAAGCGTTGCGTGGTTACTTTGGGAAATGCCGGGTTTTTTTGCTAGTAGTTATTAAAATATATAATATATAAAATAACTTTAAAATGTTTGTGTTTAGTAACTGTTAGAGTTTTGTTTTGTAATATGTGATCAATTTTATTAATGTAAAAATCACTATTCACCACGAAAAATTGGAAAAATTAATCAGTATTTTTTTAATGTTAAATAAAAAACTGGAAAAATTTAGTGAATGTTATGATAAAAGTTTTGTAGAAACCATAAAAATATATGGTATGAAGCACATGCTGCGAAAACAGAAAAAATGTGTTTGGGGGTCACAACAAACATTGACAAACGTGAGTTGGTTAAATATTTAAACAGAAATATTGAAATTATAGCACACTACAACTTTTTATTCTATATTTGTTTAGCTTAATTATTCGTATAGTTACTGATAATTTTGCTTTATGAAAGGGGTTCATTAATACGTTAATAACCTGTGGTATAAGACATATTCTAGTGATTATTTAAATTTACCTATAACGAGCCTCCTGAATACAGTATTTTGTCTTGTCCGTGTGACTTTACTAGAAGTATTATAAGGCCTACGTTTAGAACCACTAATTTAATCGAATTTTACACTAATAATATCATTTCGCTAAGGTTAAACATAAATAAGGGATAAACAATTTGTTTATAATCTCAATTGCGCGTAAAAAGTTAAAAATAAACACTTTAAATTATTTAACTCCCGATACTTTTTCGTTCGCCTTTAATTTTTGTCTTTCTCTGACCCCTTCTCTATCTTTTGTCGGAAAGATCGATGTAGACAGTGAAAAGGTCATCAAATTGACGTCTTATTTTTGTTGTTCGTCTCATCCATGCTGTCGCAATGACGTCAGTGGCACACTTTCTTGCTGTAGATAAACGCAGATTTAAGGGTTGCTAAGAGGTGGCAAAGGGATGGAGGGGCTGGAAAGGCGATATCTCCCCCTCCCCATAACCCACCCTCACAACATTTCCCTTAAGGCCAGCCCAGTACCATGATTTAGATCTTGAAAACTCATTACTTGAGCCGCCTTATTTACGTTGTCAAGGGAAATAAACACTCTAGTACTCCGTAACAGAATTGTTATTGTGCTTCCAGAGAGCTTTCACGACAAAAAATTTCAATCAACACCATTTAGAGAGATTTCATAGCAACAATATTTTAAAAAAATCTGTTTTAATTAAGTTTATTTATGGTAAACATCGATAAATATAATTTAAAGATGTATCGTGATAACTTTCAATAAATATAATTTAGAGTGTTTTCACTCTAACAGGTTTCAATTAATATAATCTAGAGAGTTTTCATCATAACAGGTTTCAATAAATATAATTTCAAGATTTTTCATCATAGCAGGTTTCAATAAATATAATATATATAGTTTTCATCATAACAAGTTTCCATAAATATAATTTATAAAGTCATCATAACATGTTTCACTAAATGTAATTTAGATAGTTGTCTTCATAATAGGTTTCAATAAATACATTTTAGAGTGTTTTCATCAAAACAAGTTTCAATTAATATAATTTAGAAAGTTTTCGTCATAACAGGTTTATATAAATATAATTTCAAGAGTTTTCATCATAACATATTTCAATAAATATAATTTAGAAAGTTTTCATCATAGCAGGTTTCAATAAATAAATTTTAGAGTTTTTTCTTCATTACAGATTTCAATAAATATAATTTCAAGATTTTTTATCACAGCAGGTTTCAATAAATATAATTTTTATAGTTTTCATCATAACAGGTTTCAACTAATTTAATTTCGAGAGTTTTCATCAAAAGAGGTATCACTTTTTTTAACCTTATTTTAAAATGTAACTATTAGTTCACTTTATTTATATTGTGCTTAAAGAAATATAATTTACAGAGATGAATGACAACAGATCTCAATACGATTATACAAATAAAAATATTTTAATGGCATTTTACCATCGTAAAACAGAAATAAAATATTTATTATTTTACTATTAAAAAATGGAGTCAGGTAAACGGTAAGGGGCTTCTTCGATGCAAGACTATTGACAGTTTTATATAAAAAAGGGGGAATGTTATGGAAACTAAGAAGAATTGCACTAAAGTTTCTTGGAGGCAGTGGGAAAAAAATTGCTATTGTAAAAAAAAAAGCCATGACCAAATTATTCTAAATAGAGCACGATCTTCAAAATTGAGAGTAGTTCTAAGGTACGGTAGCTATATTTTTATAATATTACTTTAAAAATCAATTCTTGAGCAATATGAAGGTAAGCTTGCTTCCATGTTTTGACTTTTAACCAGGGAAACCACCGGCTTCTGTGGCCAAACGGTCTAAGGTGTCACTCACGCGTTAGAATGGCCTGCTGATGACGGAGAGGCTGGGCTTCACGACCCGGTTGGTCTATTAAGGGTGGTCTAAGTGGTTTATAAATCTCCTTCCAAACAAATATAGGTAGATTATCTCTAAAATGATTTCTTACTCATCCCTATCCCATCAGAATAATTATCATATAAGCGTATAGACTGAACAGAAAGTAAGACGTTATTATTATTATTAGCACCGCGTCTTACTACCCGTTCGGGTTTTACGCACTTACGCTAATGTGTAATGGTAGGGTGATTGTGAGATGAAATGGAGGACCCACAGTTTAACGTGGAATCCGAACCACGGTGGAGGCCTGGCATTCCCCACATTCACAAGATGTCTTGTAAGAGGTGAAGGAAGGGTTTGGTAATCAGATAAATCTTTGCCGGGACCGAGGATTGAACCCCGGCCGCCAGCACAGAAGTCTGACATCTTACCCCTAGACCACCAGGTCACCAAGTAAGACGCTATGATTGAATAAATGGTACGACAGAATTGCACTAACACTCTTATATTATATATAATGGTTACAAAGATAATTTTCCAAAATTGATTTTGAGTAAACTACCTTCATAAAAACAAACACATTATCCTGGTAACCAAAATAATTACTCTTTAGATATACATTTTAGAGCAAATTGATAAATTTCTATTCAACAAACTTTAAATTTAAAAATATAGTTAAATTATGAACTATCTAAAAGTTATTTTTTGTTTGTAAAAATAAAATATTATTCTTATTTATCATGGAAAACTATTCCAGGATTCCCATTTTGAATTCAACTTTCAATGTCAATTTACCAAAAGTTAACATTTTCTACATATTTCTGAAGTAAGCTTTTCTTAAATTAATTCATTTTAGATAAATAAAGATAGAGTATTATTAATAAAGTAAATTAGTCTTCTGATGGTAGTTTTGAATCAAACTTAGTCATCAGTAAACTACCCTTCAACTAATTTTCCCACAAAAACCAATTATTAAATGCTATTTGTCATGTCAATAAAATCTTAGATATACATTTTAAATAAAATAGTTAAACCATTTTTGAAAAATTTGGAATTAAAAAAATTAAGTTACTCATTGGTAAACTACCTTTAATCAAATGGCTAAGGAAAAAAAACTATTTTGTGGCATAGCCTTATAAAATCTAAATACTAAGTTTGAACAAATCACTCAAACAATTTGGATCCGTGGCCAGGGACAGATTCTCTGACAAATTGCCAGACTGACATACTGACTGACAGACAGACAAACTGATACTGACAGATAGATAGGGGGACATAGATCGTTATAAAATCCTCTTTTTGGAGTTCGTTTTCATATAAAACGTAAATATTCGTCATAACTTTGAAATCATTTTTTTTACGATCAAAATATTTCTTGATATGAGAAATTAAAAAAAACACAAGGTAAGGAAAAATTCTTCAATAATTGTCCTATGCAATATTTTAGCCCTGGCCGAGATTATTTGGGAAACGAGTCAAATTTGATAAGCCTATTTTCGTTACCTTCCCTGGACCGTGACAACCGAACGAGATAATCAATATACATTCTCTGCACAAGGATTGTGTGTCGTCTGAGCTATCATATCCATACTTACGATTCTACGTGGGCATTGGTCGCGAACTTACTTCGCAAGACCTTCCACAGTCGTGATTGTCCCGAGCCATGCCTTCCCAGAATAATTAATGTCTGATCTTTACAATGGATTGGTTCCTCCAAAGTGGGCTGCCATGGTTAAAACGTAGAGTTACTAAAAATATAACAACTAATATGAAATTTGGGTACAAAAATTTCAAACCTAGCAATGCGTTATCGGCACAGTACCCACCACCACCACTTCTAATACCGCTATCACTACTTACACCACCAACTTTACATGTATCACCACCTTTGCTATTCGTATACCATCACTTTCATAATATAATATTAATACTACCATCTTTACTAATATCATCACATTTGCTAATGCCACCCCATATACTATAAGAATTAAACCACTTTCATAATATCAATACAACCAAATTTAATAATATTGCTACCTTTGCAAATACCAACACCTTTACTATACTAATTCCACCACTTTCATAGTATTAATAACACCACTTTCATAGTATTAATAACCCCACATTAAAAAAATATCACCATCTTTGCTAATACCACCACCTTTGTTATACTAATTACATAATTTACATAAAACTAACATCACCACATTTAATAATAATGCTTGCTTAGCTAATACCACCCCCTTTACAAATACCACCACCTTTACTATTTCCATCACCTTAACTAATACCATCACATTTACTAAACACCCACTTTTACTATATTATTATTATTATTATTATTATTATTATTATTATTATTATTATTATTATTAGCACCACGTCCTACTACCCGTTCGGGTTATACG
>CABFVX010000491.1:241606-279960 GCA_902151425.1 Timema shepardi | reverse complement strand
GTGTGTTTTTATTTAATATAATATGTACTCATTAAACGCGAGTGTTTAGGGGAGCTCCTCTCGCAAACTAATATTCTTAAGAAGACTATCTTCGGATCAAAAGATCAAGACCATCGCTCCTAGGTATTCTCGGATCTCCATTAAACGACACCCCTCAAAGGTAGGCTCTACATAATACACCTTTTTTTCTAAATCAACATTCAACTCCCGTCCCTGTTTTAGTACACCTAAAACTGGTCCTACGAAATCAAAGTATTTTTTTTGTTAGTCTTAGCTACATTAGAGACACGTTCATAAGTTGAAAGGAAAGAGACAGATTTGCACGCTCGGAACGGGAATTGTGAGAACTAGTTAGCGCTCGCTCATCAAGTTTTGGATTGGGAAGGGGTGAAGGTATTGGGAGCGAGCCAGCAATGCGGTGAACGATATGACTCAAATGAACGACCCTTTTGAGTGAGCGAGCTTATGTGAGCTAGCTCGCGTCAACGAGCTGGTTCGACCCATCACTAGTGCTATATCCGCAGATTCAAATATAGAAACTATGGCACCTTAAACTTGCGTTCTATAGGTCTGAACTGTTTTTTTAACTAATATTTGACTCTATTGCTATCTATGCTATTTTTTTCTAACTAATTATCTACTCTATTACCATCTATTAGACATATTGGAACTACATTTTTTGCTTGGTTCTATTTATTTTTCTAATGTTGGTTAAAAAAAACGGTTAGTTTATTGTGGATGTGGCGGACTTCTGGGAGCTAATGTTGGCTGTATAAAGAGACTGTACATTATTTCCCCCCCCGAAAATCATCTAACCAGATTCCTACCGAAGTTCGCGCGTTTGCGCATTGTTCGATGCTAATAACTATTGGTCGGGATCTTCTTGCAAAATACTTTGATAGATGAATTCGTGCTGATTCATTGGATGTAAAAACTCATGTTCCACACCTATCAGACTATCAAACATATTATTATACAACTTGTTGATAAGAGGTCTACGCCGTAATGATAATAATTCAAGGATTACGTGTCTTGTTACAGATAAGATGGCATAGAATTCTCAGCAATCTAAAAATCTGTTGTCTTTCATCTTGATCTAGGTTATCGGTAGCATGAATGAGAGCAGAGTAAAATGGATTTATGTAATATCGTTCTTGGTAAGTAAGCCTATATTTTTTTAAAAAATACAGAAGCTTACCGTCTAGTCGGCAGCATTCCCGGTTTTCGTTCGATAGATCTAGTAATATATTATTCCCAGATCGAATGCTTGAAATTTAAAAATGATAACTATAGGTGAAGGAGAGATCGAATTTCGAATCGTGGCCGGGTGTACTGAGGGTAATTTGGTTTTCCACTCTCCCTCCACGCAAATGCGGGTACACTCCCTTAAATATAGACTTTCTTATCCCAAAAACCATTAATGTAATTAAATATTAGATACATAAGCGTATTACCCGAACGGGTAGTAAGAGGTGGCGCAAAAAAATATGATAAATACATTTTTTGTTTATTTTTTAAATTATAAATTGAGGTTAAAATTCCCCATTTTGCACCGAGTCTTGCTACACGTCCTACCTGTGTGGTTTTAATCGCACAAATAGGATATAATATATTAGGAAGTTTGAATTTAGAGTAAATGATTCTATGTTTGTGTACAGTAATTAGAAAGAGAAACCATTTAGAGAGGGTAAAAAACAACTTCAGTAATGAGGGCAGGATTGAACCCTGACCTTACTTCTCTCACAAGCAAACTAAACTAGATGACCTTGAAGTTTATTTTGCATGCCCGCCAATGTTGGTATCTTTATGTTTATTATAATTCGCCTACTTTTTTTTAGTTACATACTTTTCGTTGTGCTGCTTTTGATGTATTGTGAAAATATATTAGTAGGTCTACACATCAAAATGCTGCATGTTTTGAGGAGTCCAAACAATTTAAAAAAATAATTTAATCACCTATTATAGTGTCAGAACAGTATTAAACTGTCACTTACATGTTATAGGTCTGCTGATGACTGGAAGATCGAGGCTCGAATCCCTGTCGGGCATATTGAGGGCCGTTTTTTCTAAATGGTTTCCCACCATCCTTTCACACAAATGCTGACCGTGACTTTTTTAAAATGCTTACTTCCTCATCTCCACCCCATTAGAGTAGGTGATAATCATAATATAACCTGAACACAGCGATAAAAATATATATGTGGTATTTATTTCTGACTGCTATAGCTATTCACTATAGGCTAGGTTGGATTTTTTTTCAAGTATTTTGGAAGAAAAAATCTCAGTTTGTTAAATATAGTGCTAAAAAGAGACACACACCAAAACAAAATTATGCTGTCATGCTATTTATTATAAAAACGGTTCTTGGTCAATTAATTACTATGATCATAATAAAATAATTTATTTTTCCCATTCCATAAGAATGGTGTTGCCTACTTGATCATATATTTAGAAGCTAAGGAATGTTTTGTGAATTGCATCTTGAAATTATCTTCACCCAACTATTGGGTCGTCGGCTCTCTTTCTTCTTACTATAATGACTCATCAATGAGTACCCTGCTCGGTTTTTATTTAGGCTATCTTCTGATATTTCCCCAACACCAGATAGTGTTCTGGGTGGAGGACATAGCTATAGGTCAGTGGTAATCAAACTGTGGTGCGGTGGAGATCTTGGTGGTTCCCTAACAAGACCATGGAGGAAAAATAAATATGTTGTGAAAGAGCTAAAGGTTGTAACCTATATTAACAGGCTAAGTCCACTAAGTCAACAATACTTTGTACTATAAGTAGTGGCCTACATGTAAAATGTTGATGAGAAACACTCATATTAAAGCGTTTCTTTTTTACTGACTTGATAAACAGATTGGGGATAGTCCCTTTAATAGAGAGCGTAAACAAAATATTTTCTTTGTTTTATAACAATATATTTATATTTTCTTCCTACTTTTACACACTTAAGAAAATGTAGAGTTGAATAATACTAACATTTATATAATGTTTCAAAAGTTTTTATAACTATACAATTAAAATAAAACTGACCAAAATTACACATTTGAACGCAAATATTTACAAACTCGCTATTTGGATTTATGGCTCGTAAGTTACTGTTCATATAAATATTTATGACATAACCAGCATTATAATCACTGCACAAGTCATTCATTATCTGTAATGTCATTAAAAATATAATGGAAGATTTTAAATTTCTTACTTTATCGATACTAATTTAAATTTACTTTTGCATTTAGGCCTAGAGTTAAATAATATAGCTTGGTAAAAATTGTAGTAATAACAGATAATTTGTTCTAAAAAATGACTGGACATCTAGATACAATTGTTAAGGTTTGAGTCGTTTTAAATGACGCTCAGAATTTTTTTCCAATAGGATATAAAAATATTAGGCCCTAATTAATTTGTAAAAGTTAAGCTTGTTAAGAAAAAAGTATAAATTTGGTTGGTTTAGTGTTTTTCTTTCTGGATTTTTCACATCAATAAATTTAATTTGGGGGATTGTTTTAGGTGTGCCACGAATTCTCAAATTCAAATTAGCACATTCAAGGCTTATTTTTTAAAGCAATATGGATGACCGATATTCTATAAGTTGAGCCATTTTTCTTTATTTTATCCAAATATCTAAAACATTTTTTATTGTTATTTACATATAAATCAATTTTTTGTATACATTTGTTATTAAATTTATTAATCATAAAATATTCTGGTTAAAAATATTTCAAATAATATATAATATGATTGTTAGGCTACTGTCTCCAACACATACATTAATAGTTTCCAGCTTCAGCGAGGGGACAGGTAGGTAGTATATTAAGGCAGGGGGTACACATTCACATCAATTGCTTACGTTGGGTACCTACCTAGTGGTCTGCTCTTGGGAAACATTTCAGAAATAATACTCAAGATAGTCAACAGAAAGTTAATACTCTGCCCTTTCTACACATGATCAACTAAAGTGATATCTGGATGGATGGACAAACCTGTCACATCAATAATGGGAGTAATCGAGCCAGCCTAGACCTTTTTCAGCAGACATTAGATCCCACAGAACACACAGGCAACTAGGCCAAGGACTAGAAATGGGGTGATGCAGATAATTAAGGAACTTGGATATGTTAGAAGGTAACAATGCTTGCTAATGATCACATCGCTGATGTATTATCTAGACATGAGTCAAATCCACTATCTTACAATCTGAATCTCAAATGCAAATCTTCAATTTACCTTCGAATCTCGAAATCATATCTGAATCTTGTAAAAAATTATAAACATTAGAGGAAATTTAGGAATATAAACTAAGTTAATAATAGAAAGTCAAGATACTAACTTTAATGATAAGATTTTTTGCTAGAATGTATTTATTAATACATTAATTCACACATTGAGTAAAGTGTTAAATCAATGGGCCGGGGTCTGGTTGCAAGGTTTTCCTATAGCTATGTGTGAACTGAACAACTAATAGCAGTATTAAAGATCCAAAACAAATTATAATTTGAAATTCGAGAAAACTATATTTTTTTCTAATCTTGAATCTGATATTTTCTTGAATCTTTGAATCTCAAATATCCTTAAGAATTGTATGGATTTGAGTACTGAAGATCTCATTCTTAGTATTATTATGAGATATTTAACATGCACTTTTTGAACTGCGTGTTTATGTTAGCACACAACTTACAAAATAACTTTTTCCTAAAACAGACCCAACATCCAGGCTGTTGATTCATAACTCTTATCAAGGGAAGATTTTAATCTCTTCAATGATAGATTCTTAGGCATATGCGCTACCTGCTTATCTAAGTTGTTTGACAAAATTAGTTTAAAGAGTATGTTTATCACTAACAAAATCCCTCAGATCACCTGTATAGAAGGTATAGTCCACAGGTGGGCGGGCACCTTAACCTGTGGTTGTTGTGATTAGTTTACATTCCTGACTTCATCTTGATATGTAGTGCAGTGCTATGCCAACATTGGTAAGCAGTTGGCACCAGTCAAATCTGTGGCTTAAAACTGCCAGAGTTCCCTCTTGTTGCAAATATTTGGCCATACAACAACTAAACTATTGCCATTGTCAGTCGGTAGAAGAGTCCAGAAATGTAAAGTACCACAGTAGATTTATATTTTGGCACGGGTGGGTCAAAATCAAGTCAAGTACTGTATTACTTTTGTTTTTTGTCCATTTCAGGATCTGTTTGCGGTCAGCCTGGCTGTACCACTGATGTCTGCACATTTGAAGTCCTTAGGTGCATCTCACTTTACGATTGGAGCACTCGGATCACTCTATCCTGCCCTTCAGCTGATCTCTGGACCCATTGTGGTGCTAATGATTTGTTTAATATTTAATAGTTATTAGCTATACTGGATATCTACACTTTTATTTTTAAAGCTGTACCTACCATGTAAATTAGTTCACAGGTCATAAACAAGGGGTGCCCAACTTCAATTATAAACGAGACAAATAACACATCCCCCTTCCACCTACTTTTGACACTTAAAAAATGAGAACTGTAAAATAGATAGTATACATTAATATATTGAAGTTAAAGTTCATCCTCCAATATTGTGTGTGTGTTTGTGTATATACCATATTTCACCACATAATTGTCACATATTTTATGCCTAATTTTTGTGGAAAAAAGTGGGGTGCAACCATTATGTGAAGCCTTGAGCACTCAGAATAGATTTTACATTTAACCATAGTCAGAAAAAAAAATGCTTACATTAGTGTATCTTTAGCAGACAATCACTAGTTTAGCTTGCGCAGGAAGATACGAGTCTTATCACATCATGTGGCTCACGTTTGGTAGCTTCTCTGGGCCTCACATTCCTTTTGCCGCAAACCACGCAACTCAGCCTTAAGAAATTTACCTACTGTACTGACAATATGAATGCGTTGAGAATTCTGGTTTCATGCTGTATAAGAAGACAATTGTGGATCCAAGGTTAACAGTTATAGATCTTTAGTGGTGCGTGGAATGAGGAAGTATCTTGCCTCTATTTACCTTTCAAATTAATGTGACAAACTGGACTATACCATGCGACAATTATGTGATGAAATTTTATAAACCAATTTTTGGAGGGTGTGGGGAAATACAGTAGGCTATATAAGTGTGTTTAGTCTTCTTGTTCAGTCAATGACATACATAATTATTGTACATTCAATTCCAAACTAGGGTCTACCCTAAAGTGCTTCATTATTTGACAATAATTTATTTGTTTTAAATAAAATAATAAACATAAATTTATCAAGAAGGATGAAGATGTTTATTAAATCATATATAAACAATGTATGCAAACTTATAAATGTTGTGGAATGTCTGGGCTTTCATTTCAAGCAACATGTTGATATCTGGAGTAAGTTTGGGTACACATAGTCATAGTACTGAATGCAGATGGTCATTCGTGATGCGATAATGCGACTTAGACTTTATTATCCTCGTTCTTGAGAGTGTTTGCTAACAAATGTAGCTACTACCAAATGCACACAAATATTTCGTTGCAAATTTTAACAAACCCGAGAAACTTTCACTGCTAAGATACTTATAAAACATAGGGGTCTACGAGCTTGTTATTTTTCATTTGTCCAGTATTTCAAAAAGCTCCTGAGTTTGAGTAGAGTTCCAGGTATATTAATAATTTTAAAATGTTATAATATATATATTTATTTATTTTGAAATTAGAATATAAAATTTCTAGTAGAAAATATGAAATAGTGAATGCTTTTTTAAAAAAAATCTAAATGCACTAAGTTTGGTAAAATATGTATTGCAAAATTGATCAATACTGATTTTGAACCTAGGTTAACCAATATAATTCTATAACTAAATAGTAACAACACTAGTTTTGTAGTTTAACATATTAATACAAGTTTTAAACATCTTAATTTAGAAAACAATATGTATTCTCAATGTTAAATTTTTAATTTAACTGGAGTTATAATTTTTGAAAAGGACCATTTAATTATGGTAAAAATAATGATACACTGATCTACCTAGATATTTTTATTTTAATTGCCTTGTCATGGCAGTGCAACTTCAATCTAGGATAACTCAAAATGGACGAAAATATTGAATTAGTCTATCTGCCGAAAGTAGTGTTAGAGCTTTTTTGCATTATTATGTGAAATTTGATATTAATTTTAACAATTTGCTAAGTTACCAAATGATTTATAATTGGAACTGTGGATATCCTCTAAATTAAATAACCTATTCTCACAATTGCATTTTAAAAATTGAGTTGTATGTAAATCAAGAGAAAACTAAAAAATGACAAGCCTACAAAACTTTCAAGCTCAATACAGATCTTTATTGATGAGCTCAGCTCGAAGCTCTAAATTAAAATACTTGTAGAGACCTAATAAAAATCCACAAAGACATGATAACTTATAGGTATTTGAAAAAAATACTCACCACTCTAATATTTTCTTCGAGCCTATAGAAGCCATGACTAAATACACAAATTCAAACTGTGGGTACACCATTACACTTAATACTTGGAGTGGTGGGGCGAGAGGGGAAAGCTTGCCATAATCCTCGTTGAAATGTGAAATAATGAAATTATACTATCAGACAAAGTTCCTGGGTATAAATAAACCTTATCCATTGATGGGAACTAGATGTCTAGTGGCTTATGAAATGTAACCATTGCATTTAAAGTAAAATGAAAATAAAAGTAGGGTCTACATTAATGAGTTTAGACTAGACCAGCTGGTTATAAAGACTTGGTTTTGTTAGTTTGTTTTATCCTCATGGAGAGTTTTAAGACATGATAGATGAGTAGTATTCTAAATACAACACACAAACCACTCAAATAAAGTTCACATTGTCTTTATTGCACACGGGCCGAAGCAAATCCATTAACGTGCTGAATATTGGGCACCTCTGTCATAAAAGATATACAGTACTCATAAATTATCATGCAAGTATAAAAACATATTTAGATACATAAGTTTTAAATGTTGCATTCAATTTTAAACATGGGTCATTTCCCAAGATAATTCACTTTTATAAGCGTGCCTAATATTCTTGCAAAACTATCACAATGTTATTTAAAAATAACAATCTTTTATTGTAATATTTTAACAGAAGTCAGGCCTAATCTTTCAATATCACACTAAGCATTCTTGTAATTTACTAATTTGTTAAGTTTAACTGTTTGCTAAACTTGGCGTTGTATTTTATTTTACAATTTTATTTTGTCCTGCTCACCAAGTTATGGATGGATATCTTCTAAGAGTTCTCATTGTTATTCCTCTTGGAGCATTAGATTTGCTATAATTCTTTTGATTGAATTAACTTTATTATAGAGTTTGTAATTTAGCAATTACAACGTCTATGGAATTTTTCTAAAACAAAAAGTAGTGGTGTGCAAAGCTTCAAAACTTAAACTTGGCCTTAAAAAAATATCAGCCTTGACTGTGCTTTGTAAAAATCTGACCTCAACAACTACAAATCTTTACCAATAATGGTCATTGCCATTCTGAGCTGTTATGTTCAGTACAAAACAATATTCATGTTTAAAAATTCTGAAGCAATTGAAGTGTAAATTGTGATGGTAACTTTATTTATCAGAAATAAGCTAAGTATTAGAAATGATGGTGCAATAAAATCTTTTCATGTATTTTTAGTCCATAAAGTTATATAAATAACCAAAACATAATAATTTTTTCAAGCATAAAACAACCAACAAAAACTATACACACTTCTATTAGACTTCGAGAATATTCATATATTCAATTCGAGCTCACTTCAAATAAAAATAAAAAATGGACTGCACATCCATACAAATAAGAGTATAATAATTTGGTGCGATTTTGAAGATAGGCTACAGGTTTAGTTAAGGTCTGCTGCTATATATTGACAATTGACATTGTATTTCTGGTTTTTAAAAGGTTTTCTTTAAAATAAAATTCAAGAACATTTCTTTGTTTCATTTTATCTTGTTTTGGGACTCTTTTAAATTTAAAATTCATCATCAGAGTCATCATATTTATACCAATAACACTCATGGTTTTCAAAGCGGGACAAAATATAGTTAAATATTTAAGTAAAATTATTGAGGGAAAATGTGAGGAATGCCAGGTCTCCACCGTGGTTCGGATTCCACGTTAAACTGTAGGTCCTCCATTTCATCTCACAATCACCCTACCATTACACATTAGCGTAAGTGCGTATAACCCGAACGGGTAGTAAGACGCGGTGCTAATAATAATAATAATATTGAGGGAAAACTGAGAGCCATTAGTGAGACTGTTCTAGAAGAGGAAGAGCATGGATTCATGGCTAGCAGGCTTACATCAGACCTAATCTTTGCTTTAAGGATGTATTTTTTGACCCATAAAAGCATACAACAGCTGCTTGAGAACAGTACTTTGGAAGAGTTAAAAAATACTGTAAGTTCTAGGAAATTTGATTGGCAAAGTTCGAATATTGTAAAAAGAGCCTGGGCTTTGTACAGATGGGAGAAGGCAGGTCAGAGTGGTTTGAGACCAAAAGGGGGTTCAACAAGGAAGTGCTCTTCCACCACTCTTGTTGTAATTCTCATGGATGCTGTTCTAAAAGACATGAAAAGAAAAACAGAAACCTAAATTCCCTGGTATACACAGATTATGTAGCGATTTGGGGAGTCACCGAGGGAGAAGTACAGAAACGACTGGATAAATGGGCCGCCATGTTCAACAAGTACAAGATGCATGTGATTAAAATAGTAAAGTAAACTCCAAATACTGCATATGTCTGGAAGGAAACAACTGAAAAGTATCCACGAGTTTACGTACCTGGGTAGTGTAGTCCCCTGTAAGAGCACCACACATCAGGAAATACTCAACAGTGTGACCACCGGGTCAACATTATCTAATTTGACACTACAACTAATGTGGAACAAAAGGTGCCAGGGAGAGCCAAGATGAGTCTAGATAAGCTATGCCTTGTCCCCATTATTACATACAGTTTAGAGACTTGCACGGTATACAAAAAAAAGAGCCGAGTAAGCTGCAAGAATGTGAAATGGAATTTTTAAGAAGCACCTTGCACAAGACACAGTGATATAATAAGGAACGGGTACATGAGAGAGCAGTTAGGAATAAAGAAATCAACGAAGGAAAAATTAATGTCATTAAGACTCAGTTGGTTCGACCATGGGAAAGAATGGTAAACACAAGAACACCATAATGAATACATGGGTAGAGAGGTAGGGGGCATGATGGTGATGGTGATCGTGATGATAATTTAATAGATAACAATGTTTTAATGCTAATATGGACGTTGTGTTTGCTAACTGGAAGGTAGACCTACAATTAACTTTGCCAACACTTTGACATAGACGTTAGTACCAACAAAACATTATAAAATCAAAAATAGTGATTGTTATTACTTACAATTTTTACACCTTAATGAAAATAATATCAAGATATAAAACTTCAAATTAATCTGACGGATGGGGATGGGGAGGGAGAAAATAGAAAACAGTTTTTGCAGAAAAGTCTATATCAGTGAAAACTTTAGTGTCTCCTTCTAGATCAGAGCTGGATGCATAAATATGTACTAATATTCCAGTTTTCCAGCCCTAATATATATATCTCTTGTGTGCTTATTTAGGGTAGTTGGAGTGACATCAAAGGTCGACGTTCCATCCTTGTTGTTACAATGGCCATCTGCTCCATATCTTACCTTGCGTTAGGTGCCACCACAGCCATCTCTGTAGTTTTTCTCGTCAGGATTATTCTAGGTCTGTAGAACATCTTTTTAAAAACTTATTTACACACTAATATATAAAAAAGATAGTATTTTATATAATAAATAATTTACCACAAAAAAAATAATCAAAAATATACATTTATTGGCTTATAAAAATTAATATTAAACAAATAATCAATTCTTTAAATTGAAAAACTAGACCTAGACACGGAAATCGAACCTGGGACTAAATATAATAGTTTGGCTATTTAATCCATCAAATAATCATTTATTACATGCAAACAACCCACACTGGTCAAAACACAAAGACGTCATTCTTGTCTAGTCTGCTTTGGCTATGATGAAGATGTAAGGGTTCAAATTCTGACTGGGTGTCTAAGGTGGCCATTCCTAAATGGTTTCTCATCCATAAAAATAGATTTTTTCCTCCCAATTAAAATACATACCAAATAAATTTCAACACATCCATTCAAGCAGACTAATTACAATTTTCAAGATCATCATGTAATAGTCCTTTTTATAGAGCTTCTTTGTTTCTATGCCAAGCTCAAAGCTTTCACACTTCCTTAGACAAAGGGCTAGTTTCATAATCAGATTAAGTATGCCTCAAGTGCGGTTCTCTACTAAATGCAGGAAGACATCTACCTAGATCAGAATCTAATTGACCAGTTTAATATCCGAAACTGGCCCATTCAATTTGAGTTTAGGTAGTAGGTGGCATCTTGTATTTAATGTAGTGCCGCATTTGAGGCGTACTTAATCTGAATATGAAACTGGCCTAAAGCTTAGTTATGACTATATATGCATGAAATAACCTTTAAATGATTCAATATAATCTTACTCAACTTCATTTAGAAAATATACTAGAAGGGCACAGTTATTATTTTAGTTACCAAACAATTATCCACAGATGCATCCCTTTAAATATATGCGTCTTTTTCTCAGATTAAAATCTATGTGCGTCATATAAGTTCTCCATATCTTATCAGAAGACACTCGTTTATATTTTTAATTCACAGATAAACAGTTTTGATTCAAATAATTTGTGTTTTATTTCATAGGATTTTGATATAAACCAGAGTGTAATAAATAACTTTGAACTAACACAATTTTTATTTCTTTATCAATTAGTGTTGATTTTGAAAGTTTTTTGGTAAAGTTCATTAGCCTATGGGTCTGAAAATAGGCCCACCTTTTACCAAAAACAATTTTTATAAAACCCTATTGTGGCCTATAACTGCAACCTTAAATAATTTATAATAAATATTGTGCCTTGAGGACTGCATGTATTCATATACATATATATCGAGATAGTTTAAAATCTCCGGAACGTCTTAGCTTCAAAAAGTTATTTAAAAATAGTTGGACTCTGACTCTAATAATAAAGATAAAACGGCTGACAGAATGAAAAAGTCAAACCTTCTACAGCTGCTTCTACTACTTTTTACACATGTTTGTAGATTCTTATAATAGCTCTCTCTTGGTTACAATTATTATTTTGTGATAATAATTTAGTGTATTTGTTTACTAAGTTTGGAGTGACCTGGTGGTCTAGGGCTAAGGTGTCAGACTTCTGTGTTGGGTGTCTGGGGTTCAATCCCGGCACAGATTTATCTGATTACCAAACCCTTCCTTCACCTCTGACAAGATGTGTATTAATCAAAATTTGTGAATGTGGGAAATGCCAGGCCTCCATCTTGGTTTGGATCCCATGTTAAACTAACAAAAACAACCACGATGACGACAAAAATTATAACAAAAACAAAAATAACAACAAAAACAACAAGTTTGGGTTAGTCTGGCCTATATATCTTTTGCTGTGATGCTTTAATTTTAAACATACAACTAAATAAATATTTTTGTTTTTAAACTATTATTTTTTCAATGAAAGTATTACCATTAAATTCCAACTTTATTTTACAAACTATATACTTAACCTAATATTAAAAAACAATATACAAAGTTGTATCTTTTGCTGAAGAAGAGAAGTTACCATTCAATGGTCCACTTACCTCATTTTTCATTTTTGAGATAAGAAAGAAGGTTTTATATTAATAAATAATAAATAACATATTTTATGTCATAATTAAAAAAGCAACTCTCAGTCATTGATTAAAACATAGTTTTGAAATTTTTTAAAAATCTTATTAATAAGACATTAAATATAAACATTAGGAAAGCTAAAGGAAATGAGTATTTGATTTCCCTTTCAAAGTGCCAATCAATTTTTATATCCAAGGTCATTTGACCAGTTTATATTTCATTTTACTCAATTCTCACCCTCTTAAGTTTATTAGTAATTAATTTAATTATTTGTCATTATCATTACAATGAGGAAACATCCTAATTAAATAGTATTGCTTTTTAATCCAATTAGGTCTATTGTGTTCTTAAAATATTTCAGCATGTTTTATTTGGTCTATTCTAGGCCGTTTAGTATACTTACCAAATTGTCTCTTTAAAATGAACTATAAGAAAGTGTGGGGTTTAACAATACCATAATTGCAATGATTTGCAACCTGTGATGTGGCATTTATTAGCAAATTAATATTATTAAGTTGTAATATCAATACTATAATGTTTGTAACATACTTATTAGTAGTGTGCAAGCCTCGAAATGTCTTCGAAACATTTCAAACTAAGAAGAAAAATCACTAAATATGACATAGTTCAACATTCAATTAATTTTAGAACAGTTACTTAACAGTATTTCAACACTGGCTAGTGATTAAATTATATTTATAATTTATCTTAAGCATGAATAAATTCAGGTCTGTCAACTTAAAAGAATAAGATGCTTTATATTTTCTCTAAACTTTTCTCTTTTCCTAGATGCACTTAATGGATGATTTAAAAATTTAAAGTAGTGTGATATGATAATCTAATCGTCACCATTTACTGTGCATATTTCTCTTCAACTTCATTTTCCCTTTTAAAAAGTGACCTTTGAATCCCTCTAAGAATTAATATTCAGTTAAAGTAGCCTGGAAAAATATATGTTGGGTCTGGAAAACTGGGGAATGTCAGGGATTTTTAAAACAAAGCTTGGCTAGAATAAAGGCTATGCATATAGCCCTGATAGTAAGATGAGGAGCACACTCCTGGGAATACATGGGCCCTTTCAGGCAAAGACTTTGGTCTGTGCACATATCAAACTACACTTTGACACTAGACTCAAACTTGGAATTTTGGATTGAACATATTTTTAAAGTTAATTTATACACAGGTCAAACTTTTTTCAATAATTATTTCATTGTACTATATAATGAGTAGGACTCAGATGTTAATGACATATAATATTTTCAGTTTAACCTTGAATTTAATACTTTATTACTTTATTAATTGAGTACAAAAAATGGAAAAGGATGTAAGTGCCAAAAAATAAAAAAATGACTTTTTTAGTGAAAAGGGTTGTATAAGCTAAGCGTAATGAAACGAGAAAGGTTGTAAGTGCCAGAAAAATTCCTACTAGTTTCAAGAGCAATTTGAAGATAGCAGCACTGTACAAGCGCCAGCAGGGCTGAGATGGGAAGGGATGTATGTGCCACCGACATGATGTATGTGCCTAAGCTACACAGTTGCACTAGTCGCGGGGTTGGTGACAGTACGTTGACACGGCAGTGATTTCGGTCGTTTCACGTGTGTGTTTTAGAGTGTGCTTCGGTTGTGTGTTTAGTGTACCTACCAGAAAATGGAAAAGCCTGTTAAGAAGAGGGTGATTGTTCGTAAGAGACGTGAAGCAAGAGAAAAGGGCCAGCCGTACATTAACAGTCGTGAGAAAGAGATACCTGCAAAACAACCACCAGCAGAACAGACAAGCTACTCCTGTAAGTACGAGTGTAAAAACATAAGCAGTGAACAAAAACAGCTATTGTTTTTGGAGTTTTATAAAGTTGATGAAGAAAGCCAAGGAACATATTTATTGAATCATATTCAAATATTACATGTTGTTCGCAGACCTCATGGGACGTACGAAAGTCCAGCAGAAAGTAGGCGGACTTGTACTTTTGCTTATAAAATCCCCGATGGTACAGGGAAAAATGTACAAGTGTGCAAAAAAACCTTCAAAGAAATTTGTTCTATATCTGAAAGGAAATTGATTGTTTTAAAAACAAAAAAGAAATCAGTTTGCTTGGTTTTTGAGGACAAAAGAGGGAAAACACCTGCATCAAATACACACAAGTTTAAATTTACAGAAGATGATCGAAATCTTGTAAGATATCATATAAACTCATTCCCCAAATACGAAAGTCACTACAGCCGAAAAAAATCAAGTAATGAGTTTTTGTCACCTGATCTAAATAAACACCGAATGTATGTGGCTTTTAAAAAACAAAATCCTGCAAGTTCAGTTACATACAGTTTTTACGCAGAAGTTTTAAAACAAGATTTTCCAAACCTAAAATTTAAAGCTCTTGCAGTTGATACTTGTAAAAAGTGTGACTTTTTGAAGGCAAAGTTGCAATCTACGATCAGTGAAAAGGCAAAACAGGAAGTAAAAGCCCAGCAAGAGTTTCATCACCGAAAATGGGAAAAGGCTCATAAGTGTATGAAACAAGATATTATATCTTCACAGCTTCCAACCGCTACTTATACAACCTTATGCATGGACCTACAACAAGTTATGTTGGTTCCAATGCTTACACATAGCACTATGTTTTATTGTCGACAGCTATCTTGCTACAATCTAGGAATACATGTTGGAGACAATGGCTCTGCATATATGTGTATGTGGCATGAAGGGATTGGAGGCCGTGGCGCTAATGAAATAGCTTCTTGTTTGTTTAAAGTTGCTTCTACTGGAGGCCATTTTCCTCGTAAAAGGCTTGTGTTATGGTGCGATAATTGCGGAGCACAAAACAAAAACCAGATGCTGTTAATGTCTATTATTTATTTAGGCCACAAAGGATTTTATCGTTCCAATTGATGTGAAATATCTTGTAAGTGGACACAGCTACATGAACTGTGACCGTGATTTTGGAGGGATTGAGAAAAAATGTAAAGCTGCGAAAGCGATAAAAAATAAAGATCTTGAAGCGTTAGTTGCAAGTGCAAAATTGACATCACCTTTTACTTTAGTATCTATGAATACTGATAACTTCATAGGTTTTAAAGGCCTTGCTAAAGACTACCTAAATACAAAAGATCTGGCTATAAGTACAATTTCTCACTTCCGCATTTCCCACAAGAATCCTAGTACAGTGAAAGTGGCATTAGTTTTGGGTCTTGAAGGTGATGTTATGGTAACTTGGAAAAAAGTTGATGTTTTAAAGAAAAATGTTAATCTTTACAATGTACCGGATAATCATGACTTGCCAAAAATACATTTTAAATCCAAAATCTCCCGAGAAAAGAAGAATGATAGATTATATAGAGAAAGAAGAAGACAAGGACTTGTACAGAGCCCTGTTAAAGAACAAAGATGAAGAGGCTTGCAACATGGAGGTGTAGGAAGAAGATGAGAAATAGGACTGCTTGGAGGAAAGAAGTACAGTACTGTAAGTTTATTTTGATTACTAAATGCAGATAACTTTTTCATTTGATTTCTGGTATATATACGTGTTTTTAAAATAAAATTGTTTTACTCAAAAACTATTAACTGTATCAGAACAAATTTTGAAAGTGAATAAAAAGTCAAAATATTATGAATATAGCTGAGAAACCCAAAATAAATCTAGACATCTGATTCACTTTTTGGTTTTCAAGTGGCTTATACTTATCGATGAAAGAATAAGTGGAATAAACTGAAAACCAACAACTTTGCTTCAAAAAACCATCCAAAATTTTATTTTATACCTTTTTTATATTAGCTAGCATTGAAAGAGTAAAATTATATGTAAAGTTATTAAACACTCTCAAAACTACAATGGACTTACCATCATTGTTCATATAAACCCTTGACTTACATCCTTTTCAAAAACTTAGTAAGGCACTTACAGTGTTTTCCAGAAAACGAAAGGATGGCACTTACTTCTTTTTCCATATAAATTTTGTTCCCTTTATACATATTCATAAAAAACTGTTTGCATGTTTTGTAGAGGTATTTTGATATGCACATATATTTTTCATAAAATTAATATAATCATCCAATATTTAAGACACATTTATTTGAATACTGAAAATTTTAGTTTGTGGCACTTACATCCTATTCCATTTTTTGTACACAATTATAAACATTGTTTATGGTACCCTGATTCCAAATATACACATTTAATTTTGCACATAAACACACATTTTGAGCAGTTTTCAATTTTAGGTCATATTTCCACAATTTTTAGGTCATTAAATTGATTAAAATTACTTAAATCACTGTATATTTATAATTTCTATCAAACACAATGCATAATTCAAATTTTATATTAATGTTATTGTTTAAATATTATATGCCAGATTACTTGGTAAGTAAGAAACATATCTGGTTTTGCTTGTTCAAAACAGATTAACTATTTCTTACAACTTCAAGTAGTTCATACCTGTTCGGGAGAGACCCTTTCTGGAGAAACCCAGGCAGTAAGAATATAAAGACCTTAGCTCAAAGGAGGGAGGGACAGTGGGGGAGGGCGGAAAGGGGTCAAAATTCACTGATTACACATCTTTTTAAATGGTGGCCTTGAAATTTAAAATGAACGTCTATTTATAGAATTGGGTGAAAACAACTTTAGGGTTTTTAAAATTTCATCACCTAAATTGGTATAAAGGGGCAAAAAGAGGTGGTAAATTCCATATACTCCAATCATGAAATTTTATATATAGAGGTTTATCAAGTGGCAGAATACTAATATGAAATTAATTTATATAAGGCATCTACATGATGGGTTCCGAGGTGCGTTGGAGAAAAGCGGGTGGGGTGTCAATACTACCAAAACTAATATGAATAACTACTTTTCAGGGTGGTAGAATATTTAAATTATGAAAATAACCAATGGGACCACTCCAAATAATTATAAACATTTTAATTTAATATGTGGAACCCTGGGAAATAGGGCAGGGGATATAAACAGACTAAAAATCTTTAATGTGTGCTAGAAAATTTAAGTTTGACATTCGGTTAGGAGGAAAACTCTAACCAAACACATCTTAAAAATCTAAATTAAAGGTAGAAAAATGAGTTTTAAAACTTACAACACTAATAGAAACAACTAATTTCCAGTGAGGTAGAAGATTGAAATTTGGAAGTAAAGTAAAGGAGCCTTGCTAAACAACTATCAGTATGTACATTTTTAATTTTAAACAGGGTTCTGGGAAATATGTGGAAGGGGGCGTGGGTTATATAAATGAAAACAACTTTTAACTGTGATAGAATATTTAAATTTGGCAAGTAGGAAGAAGGAGCTTTCTCAAGTAACCAAATAAATCTTAATATTATTTGAAATTTCTAAGCGATAGTTGAAGAAATAGTAGGCGAAGGTGACGTGCTCAACATTTTCATAACTAATACATTCAGCTACTTCTGTGTGTGGTAGATAACTCAAATTCATAGGTATGGAGGGAGACTACACTAAATAAATACAAAAAATTGAAAATTTTAAATTTTAAACTTAGACAATGGAAATTGGGGGAGGGGCTAGTTACAGCTAGAAATAACTTTTTAGATAAGGTTAGAGATTAAAATTTGAAAGACAATTAGAAATAAAACTTCAGGTAACCAAATGAGTAGTGGAATTTAAAATTTGTCAGAGTGGGTTGTAAAAAGTGGGTTGAGTGGTTAAAAACTTACAAAACTACTATAAACAACTTCTTCTCAGTGTGTTATAAAATTAGAATTCTGCATTTAGCCAAAGATACCACTTCAAATAACTATAAAAGTCCGAACATTTAAAAGTTTAAAATTAGTAGTCCAGGAAATAAAGGGGAGTTTAAAAGAAATATTAAGTATGGTAGATAATCTAAATTTGACATGCTTGTAGAAGTACGGCTTTAAATAACCAAATAAATCTTAAATTTGAGATTTTGTGGGAGTTAAAGAAATGGGACGCAGGAGGCTAAAATTTTCAAAGCCAGTTGATAAATTATTTATCTGTGTGATATAAAACTGGAATTCGTCCAGCAGATACAGGGACCACTCAAATTAACTACAATGGCTGAGCATTTTAAATTTCAAAATGAGTCTACAGGAAATAGGGAAGGAGGGGGAGGGGTGGCGGGTGATGGGGTGTACAAGTAGGAGGTAGAAAATTAAAATTTGTTAGAAGTATAGAGGGATAATTTCAAATAACCACAAACACATTTCAAATATTATTTATTTCTAAGGAGGGTGGTGATATGGGGGTTAACTAATTAACTAATTAACAT
This sequence comes from Timema shepardi, assembly GCA_902151425.1. Classification (NCBI taxonomy): domain Eukaryota; kingdom Metazoa; phylum Arthropoda; class Insecta; order Phasmatodea; family Timematidae; genus Timema; species Timema shepardi. The sequence continues at coordinate 260,965 of CABFVX010000491.1, read as the reverse complement.
TAGTCAGGCGGATACAAGGATCAACTCAAAAAGTATAAATGGCTGGATTCTTAAATTTCAAAATGAAGGAGTGGAAAATAGGGAGGGACTTCCCCTGAAAAAGTTTCCAAAGCTATATAAATACAATTCTTGTGAAGGTAGACACTTTAAATATCGCCATGTAATTCAATAGACCTTCCCGGATAGCCAAATAAAGTCTGAAAAAATACAATTTCAAAATTGAAGCCCAGGAAATGGAAGCGCTTAAAATGTATACAACCAATATATAACACTCTTTTTGATGTGGTCAGGTTGAAATAGCTTATAAGATAATCAAATAAGTCTTAAAATCTCAAAATGGAATTGTGGGAGCTAAGAAGGGGGAGGGAGAGAGAGGCGTTTGGAATTGAGAGTAAACTGCCATCTTCCCAAAAGAAAATATACTTTTATGCATGAAAGAAAATTTAAATTTGCCAAGTTGGCAAAAAGACCACCCAACATAACCATACAAGTTGGGAAGTTTGTAATTTCTAAAATTTACTGCTGGGAAATGGGAGTGGTCCTTAAAGTTCCCTAAACTACAAAAACTTGATATGGTGGAACACTAACTTTGTAAAGGCAGAGGAAAATAGTATAAAGTACTAAAAGTAAATGAATACGCAAACTAAAGACTATCTTAAAGTGGATACATTAGATTTACAAATACATAGCTGTTATCGCATATCTAGGAGCGACATAACTATTAAAATAAACCAATTCAGGCGACATAACTTGGTGGTCACGATTCTCTTTGGAAAATCATGATGCTTCATATTTAATATGTTTCTGTAACCGAGTATATTATTTAATTTATGTTCTTTGGTGAAATGTGATGCTAATTTTTCAAACATTTTTCTATGATCTTGCTTAGGTAACGTTTGCTTTGTCAATGGGGCTCAACGGCCACCCTGTGATTGCGCTCGTTTGAAAACTCAGTTTATAGATTAAGTAATATTTTCTTTCTTAGATTTCGTATCTATTAATTGCCATAACTAGTTTGTGATTGCCATGGTTGGCTCAGGATTGTACGTCAAAGATTGATCTAGTACAATATGAAATCAAAGTGACCAGAATATTATGAAATATATCAATGCCCAAATTTATTTGACACATATTATAATCAAATTTCTGTTAAATCATATTTTCGCATCATTATTATTATTATTGTATTGATTTTTAATGCTAGTGATCATAATTTTAGTCTCGAGCCTGTCCAAACTATATAAACAGAACTTTTTTTTACATCTTAGTAGATAATTTTTACACAAAACACTTTGTAACTATGGCTGTGATTAAAACAATATTTGGGTATAGTTAAGAGTATTTTTATATATACTTGAACTGTCAACAATTTTACTCACTTTACTAAACTCTATTTTATTTTGATAAAAATATTTATTTTTAATGCGATTGTTAAATGTATGAAAATATTGTTCTTTTATAGTAAAATAATCTTATATTGAAAAAGTTTTCAGAGTTAAAAATAATAATTTATTTCTATTCCCCTTTACTAAAACTAAGAGATATTTAATTATCCTTACAGACACAAGAAGGTGTTGGAAGAGTGTAATAATTGGACAAAACATTATGATCTTTTTGTTGGGTGATCCTAAAAGAACGTTTAAGAAAATAAGCTTCATTTTCAGTCTTGATTTTACTATAAACTTATTTAAAACCGATTTGTTAACTCTCATTGCACATCTGTATAAACAATGTTGAATATAATCATTCCAGTGTTTGAAATAAGAAGGTATTACTGATACCCAATATATACTTAGGAAACTCTTTTTATTATATTTTCTATGTATTTAACTTTAAAAAAAAAATTTAAGTAGCATATCCTTGTATATTTGGTATTCATTTGACAACTAAATGTAAAAAATAAATGCAACCTTTACAACATAAGTATATAATTTTAATTTCTGACATATTTTGTGTACACGGGTCATACTTACCATTACAGCTATCTGCGTATTTAATCCAATGAATATGGAATGAGGAAGGTAAAATGTTTGGAAAATGTGCCCATATTTGTGTTGAAGGAGAATTATAAGCATATTAGGAAAAAACACTCTCAGTACAACCGATCGGGATTCGGACACTGATATTCCAGTTATTTGAAGTCCAGTCTAACGAAAAAGTGAATCCTAAAGAATTGTGACTGCAGAAGCTGGTCACAAAATATTTAATAACTCATTTACAAGTGCATTTCCAAGACTCGTGTCTCTTACGTTTAAACTGTAGAAGCACTGGAATTGTATATTTTGTTCCAACCCTCCCCATTGTTTGCAAAATTTTGTTCAATGAAAGGGGGGTGAGGTGGGGTAAGTGATTGCCTCTACCTGATCTATTGTACTAGGAGAGACAAGACAGCAAATTTTAGCTCTCACTCTATCAGTTTGTCTTTCCGATGAGAAACATTTTGAAAGTGAGTTGTTTCAAAGAATTCTCACTTGGAAGCACTGTTATCACTGGATATTTTAAGTTCTACCCGAGTCGTGGGGCGCAACAAATCTCCCATAAGGCTGGGTATCTGTTATTTCCTTGTCTGTGGTCTAGGCACATAGTGGAGAGAAACATTTCAAGTGTGATGAATGGAACTATTATATTTTATAGTGGTTATGATTTTTTGTGTTGTGTAAGGTGGAGAGCAATGTAGTACCTAACCTGTAGTTTTCTGACCCTTGAGATAAAATGTTCTGTGACTAAACTATAGTAATGGGCACAATCGAGTAGTTCTAAGAATTGAGTAATTACTCGATTCTCTTTAAAAATAATCGAGTAAAATTACTTGAGTAATGTTTAGTTAATCATTTTGTCGAATCGTCCTGTGGCAATTGGTTGGACAACATTACTTGGGGGTCTTGCAATGGAATTCGATACTAATAACATGTTAATAATCTCTTTCTGTAGTAGGTAGTCAACACTGACAATAACCTTCATCCCCTTATTTTCAGGTTTCACTTTGCATGCAGCCAATATGAAAGTATGTGTTTAAAGAAGTGTCTCACAAAATAAAGTTTTGTGCTCTCTTTAATAAAATAAACTTTTCTTTATACATTCATGTTAAAGAAATTGATAATAATTGTACCTTTTTAAAGGTCAAAACAGTTTTAATTTTTTTTTTCTATTTTGTAATGTACTCAGATTAGTTTCAATTTATAAATAATCATATTTTACTAAGGATAAATTATAATCAATAAAATAACTAAGAAAGAAAGTTTTGTTTATGCGATTATGAAAATAAGACTGCCAAGGTACTGAGTAAAACATTTAAAGTGGCTTTTGAGTATTTTTAAAAATAATCGGAAATGTGTTACACTTAGTTAGCATGCTTTTCGATTGATTATTTTACATGTGTGAGTATTTTGTATTGAAAATGCACGTGCAACATTTAAATCATATAGGGTCATTTTTGTGTAGCAGCAGAAACTGTTGGTAAAAATTGCTCTAAGGGAATATGCCTCTTAAATGGAAATAACATCGTAAACAGTACAGCCAATAAGGTCAATTCTCACTTAGCTGCTAAGAAATAAGAAAATAAAAGAATAACAAGATCAGAGTAAAGTTACTCGAGTAATCTTGGAAGGATCGAGTACTTCTGATTACACAACACAATCGAGTTACTCGATTATTTTTAATCTATTGTGTTATTATTATTATTATTATTAGCACCGCGTCTTACTACCTGTTTGGGTTATACGCACTTACGCTAATGTGTAATGGTAGGGTGATTGTGAGATGAAATGAAGGACCTACAGTTTAACGTGGAATCCGAACCACGGTGGAGGCCTGGCATTCCTCACATTCACAAGATGTCTTGTCAGAGGTGAAGGAAGGATTTGGTAATCGGATAAATCTTTGCTGGGACCGAGGATTGAACCCCGGCCGCCAGCATAGAAGTCTGACACCTTACCCCTTGACCACCAGGTCACCCACTTGTATAACAGTTAAAATACTTATTTACAAATATAACGGTAATATTATAAAACTTTTAGAAAGCCTTCTAAAACTAAAATATTAGAGTCTTGGGAAATTCACTTTTGTGAGTCAAAGCTTAGTGGATTCAAATACTGATGTGAAGTATTCACAAAACTGAATAAAGGCTATGTGTTTTAGAATGAAAAAAATATGCGCGTTTATATAACTTTGGACACTAAATATATGTAAAATGTTTAGTTCTTTTTATGAAAATATGCATATTTATGTAACTTGCACTGAATATTAAAATACAGAAAAAAACTTATAGCAGATATTAACAAAGACCTTTGCTCATAAGCTGATAAATCAATCTATTATCACAACACAACTTTTTTACTTTCTTGCTATCTTACAGGTAGAGAAAGTATGGTGATCGTCAAAAAAATCGAACTCAAGATTTTGATGAATCTTGACGTTTCATGACCCCCCAAATCCAAAAAAGTGATTTTTTAACTTTCCATCTTCCTGTCCGTCTGTACCTCCAACTAGAGCCTAAAATATTTTACTGATTGGGCTAAAACTTGGTATCTAGGGTTTTCATAGGGTTGCCCCAAGAGGTTTTTGGAATTGGATATCTAACCCTAAAATTAAGGGTAGTTTACTGAAGGGCAAAAAGAGAAAAAAGTCGATTTTCTTAAAATTGGCTCAAACGATTTTGATTAATTTTTATTTCTAAACATTTCTAAATATTCCAAACAAAATGGCTTCTCTCAATATTTTGGCAAAATTACTTTATGGGCTTTGGTCTGATGCGTAAATTATCTTTTTTATAATATTTCCTAAATTATTTGAGATATGAAATTACTTATCATTACAAATATGTAGGTCTCTTTATAATACAAATATTTCATAAGAAGCATATTTTTATAAAACCAATAACTTTCAAGCTATATGTAAACGTACAAAAGAAAATCTTACCTGAAATGTTGATGGATGTTGACGTCCCAAGACCCCCCAAACCCTAAAAAGTGGTCTTTGCAATGATATCTGTGTGTGTGTATGTTTAAACTTAAGATTAAGAGTAGTTTAAGAAAGGTCTAAAAGAGGAAAAACTCTATTTTCTCAAAATCGACTAATGATTTTGATTAAAATTTGTATATATGTGTTGATTAAGATCATAAATAAACTGGCTATTTTCATTTTAGCATGAAAATGAATTTTAGGGTACTTACAGAAGCAGAAACTTCTGTATCTCCGCAACTATTTGAGATACTAAATAACTTATCATTGCAAAATTGTAGTACTATTAAAAAATAAAAAACTCTTATATGAAATATATTTTTATAATTCCAACAGTTTCTGAGATATTGGCAAATATATTAATACAATTTTGTGAGCTTTAGTTGTAAACATATACTACTAAGTTTTAACGCAATAATTATTCAATGTCATAGAGTAATTAAATAAAGTAAGTCTATAAAAGCTTATGTTGTTTTTCTTTAAACCTCTTAGGATAAATGTTTGCACAACAATGATCTATATCCATTTTAGATTCAATATTAAATATTTACATTTTTTATTGGTCAAAATTTATAAATGAGGAATTTAATAGCAATGCGATGGCATGAAGATTTGCAACACCTAATAAAATGACCCTTGTAGACCCAAAATTGATCTTTTTTATTGGTCCAAACATACAAATGAGGACATTAATTCTTTAAAAACAACATTATAAAATTTAAAATTGGGACAAAAAAAAAGGTTTTACTTAAGTATAGTGCATGCAATCTATGCTTGGGTTTGCTAGTGTATATTATTTCGTTTCACATATATTACGAGCTTAGAGTAAATATATCTATTTTCAAACAATAGAGCGAGAAAGTCCTTGTGGAATTCTGTACCATTTATTTTGTAATATACATAAAAAATATAAAAGTTTAGCATAGATGTGTTTTTTAGGTGCCAATATTATTATTGGTGAAACTTTATAATAATTGAGAGTTAAAAATCAGATATGTTGATCTAGAAAATAACAAATCTAAGTTCAAAAGTAAAGTTGTAATTAAAGTGGATATTATATATTGTGATGTTTATATCACATTATATTGTTTGTTATATATTGTGTATTAATATTTTAATGTGTTAACTTATGTTTTAGACTATTCATCAACTCGTTTGACCATTGTATTAGTTGATGAAATATTTTAATCTTTTCTAATTATTCATAATCATGTACAATGTTCCTCTAAAAAACTTTCTAATTTTTTAAAATTTATTCAAAATCTCATTATATATTATCCACTTTAACTACACCTTAACTTTTGAACTTAAATTTGTTATTTTCTAGATCACCATAAGTCTAAACTCTAAATTCAACTACTCCTTACTTAAAAATGGATCACTTAGAATGTTTTCTAAAATGTTTATAATAATTGGTAAAGCAGGATTTTCTTTTAAGTAAAGTTGAAACTTATGGATATTCAAAGAAAATCTGACATTTTCAAAAGTTTACTATTCCCTTTAAAATAGTTGTATCAACTATTTTGTTTACTATCGATTATATAAGTTGAATTTCTCTGAGTCTTGACAGATTTAAATATATAAAGATTTGAGTGAAAACGCAACACTTGTGCATTTGTTCTTATCAGGTGTCTTGAAGCATACCCAGACGCTCTGCAAGACTCTGGTAGCTGATGTTGTTTCTTCTGCGAAGCAAGCCGACGTGAGTGGCAAGTTGACAGCATATTCAAGCATTGGGTTCATGGTGGGCCCAGCAATTGGTGGCAACCTTGCGGAATTAGAGAATGGTTTCACCTTGGTTTGCTGTGTGGTGGCTGTGATCTTCTGGGCCAACTTAGGTGAGATACCTAGTGCCATTTTTGTATGTTTAATGGTCTGACATCTTAGTTCATTTGGTGGCGTGTGTCTTGTCTACTGTGCTAAGGGTCCTGGGTTTGAATCTCGGCATGGCCAAAAAATTTAACATTTTTGGAATGTGGGTTTACCCTTTCAGAGTGATGAATTAACGGTAGGGAACTGGAGGTTGTTCCTGTCCTAGTCTTAAGTTAGATTATAAGGGATATGAAGCTATGACAGGCCTAGGAAGCCGGCAGTGGAAAATATATGGCTGGAATGAAAAAACTGACCTAGGCCACAGTCTAAAAATGGTAATGAATGTAAAGGTGTGTTTAATTCTCTCTCATGAAAAGTTCCATCCTCATAAAACCTAGGTCAGGGTTTGAAATAAAAATTCAATTTTCTTTGAAGGAAGACCTTCTCATCTAATAGCAACATTGACAAGTGTTTACTACTTTCTTATTTAAACAATAAAAACCACACTGTATTTGCCCTTGAGTTCTTATACACTCTCCTTGTACCTTTTATGTATACAAATTATATATATTTTTATACAATCACCCGCCTCGGTGGCGTAGTTGGCTAACACGCTTGTCGTACTGAGCTTGACTGCTGAGGACGGTGAGATCGAGGTTCGAATCTCGGTCGGGTGAACTGGGGGTGGTTTTTCCTGAATGGTTTTCCACTCTCCCTCCACGTGAATGCGGGTTCATTTCCTCTAAGTCAACCTTCCCAATTCCTAATCCATTAGCATAATTAGTACTTAAAAGCGTATAACCCGAACGGGTAGTAAGACGCGGTGCTAAATATTATTATTATTTTATACAATTCTGGTTTATTAAAAGTTCAAAGATTCCATTTTACTATTTTATGTCACTGAATAAATATGATAAAATTATTGTAAATAAATTAAGCACAAATACAACTAAAAACACAAATACATATTAAAAAAATCACTATTTTAATGCCATATGACATTTTCTTTTGGAAATATTCGATTCAACATTATATTTGCTTCACTAATGCACACTCAGTTGTTGGATGATGAAAACTTCTATGCTGGACTGAAAATTCTCTTAAAACCCTGTTTTTAGTCAAGTAGAAAAATTTTCATTCTTCAACAACTAAGTTGGTGACACTGAAGCCAGCTTCATGTTCAGTCTACTACAACCTGAGGAAAATAACGTGAAATATTTAGGTCTTAGATTTTTTTTTGTATCTTTACTTTTAGTTCTGCTGAATTCTTTTACATTTCTTTCTTATTTTTGTTATATTTTTTAGCATGCATAGTGGATTTTATTTCATACAGATCATTTTACTATTTTGACTATTTCATGTGTGCTAATTTTTCACTTATATAATTTCACAAAAACAAATTTTCACTATTCTGATGTTTTATTGATGCTTAACTACACTGTTTCAGCTATAGCATACATATTTGTACCACTAGATAGTGGTGATGCAGATAAACTATATAACAAACAAATTGACACTGACCTATCCTCAAAAAAAGCGCCTCACGCAGAGCTATTAAGAGCTGTCACAGAGCTGGCGAATGTTGATTGGGCACATTACTGGGACGTGTTTGCACTCAAGTTTCTCCTGGGGCTCGCCATGGCCAACTTCTTCATGCAGTATGGTCTTGCCATACAGGATAAATTTGAAGTGTCACCCAAGTGGGTTGGCTACACCATCTCCTTCCAAGGGACCATCTCTGTGGCCTCCAGCTTCTCGTCAAGTTGGCTGGAGCGGCTCTATGGGGCCAGTGATGACAGCCGTGCCCGTCAAATGTTCCATAGTTTTGCTGTTCTCACAATATCCTTTTTCTTAATAGACTATGCCCCTAGCCTAGGAATGTTTGTTATAGGTCTATTGCCGATGAGCGCGTCCACCTCCTTACTTAGACTTTCCACCAATGACATGGTGATAAGACGGACCCCACCTGATAAGCGAGGCTCTCTTGTTGGGTCGGGTAACAGTATTTCATCGGTGGCCCGCTTGATAGCGCCAATCGTCTCGGGTTCATTGCATGATTTGATTAGTCGATGGGGTACTTTTATATTTAGTGTAGCTAGTGCTGGATTGGGGACACTACTTTCTCTTTACCTTATTCGAAATATTCAGGTTAAAAAAGACAAGTGACACATACATTCCATTTAAAATTAAATCAATGCAATATCATTCAATTTAAAAAAGCTTGTTTATCCTTCTAACAATGATTTGGCCCAGTATGATGTCTTAGCATATACCTTGAAATATTTAATGGCCCACTCACTACCTGTCTCTTTTGAATTTTATACCTGCTATTATAGCAGAATATATACCATCCTTTTCTCTCTCTCTTTTAAACATTTTATAGCTTGATTTGGTATCCTTTTTAAAGTGTCAATTGATTGACTCATAAAATATGATATTATAGCTTCATCTTATTATGTTAGGTAGAATTTGTCTGGTTTGTTTTTCTATTAACTTTTTTTTTTATAAACCAACACTAGTTAGGTGAGGCTGGTTCATTTTTTAAACAGTATTCTGTAAGTGACAACTGTTTACTGAGTGAACGAACACAACTATAATACAATTGGGAAATAATTAAAACTGGTTTCTATGGAAGATTAATTGATATTGCTCAAATTATTAGATATAATGAGAAACATTCATTGACTCACTTTTAATAAATATTAGATTCTTGAATAAGTGTAAGTTTTCAAAGTCTTGAGTAAAGCGGCTGTGACTAGTTTGATAGACTTTGTTTTAAACTGTGACACTTCATGTGGCTAACACATGGGTAATAGATTAATTTAATGCTGATTGATATTACACAAGTTTGTGGTAGTGTTTGGATTTAAAAAAATTAATCGAAATATAGCTAAAAGCAAATGTTTCTTTTAAAACTATAAACTTGCTCAATCAAATCTTCTAACTTGTTGAAAATTGACTCAAAATTATACCATATAACTGCTCATTTAAAACAAGCAAATATTAACAATCCAAATAGTGAATAAATGTTGTTGACTTTGTTATATTATACATATTGGCAATCCTATAAAGTTATTTATTTAATGTGATTAATTGGTGCTAAAAATATATACAAATTTCTAGCTTTACACTATTTTTTTATTATTGTATCAAAGCAAAATTGTGCTAAAATATTATTTTATGTGATAAAGGTTATATCCTAATAGATCAAGTTAAACATGGTTTTAGAAATTGCATATTTATATGGGTAAAAAAAAGTACAACAAATGTTATGTTTGTGAAATTGTATATTTTCCTTTAAGGCATGAAAGAGTTATGTAATGAAGTAAATTACAGTGGTCTGTTGTTTGATTGAAAATATTTAAAATGTTGGCTTTACAATGTGTTGTTTATTTACAAATTAAAGAGATGTAACATACCATTAATTTAAACCCTGTTTTTTTTTAGGAAGCTAACCACTAAAGTTGATTGAATGTCACCAAAATTTGGCAGTGTATAGATAAATATGTTTTATTAAATTTATTAATTAAAAAACTTCCAATAATATTTCTTATTGATAACTGTAAATTATCTCTTTTAAGTTCATTAACTAAACAAATTAATAATATCATTACAAAAGTAATATTTTTATCTACACCATTGTGGCATAATGAATTTCCAATTTTCAAATAACAGGCTTCCTCTAAAAATCAGACTTTAAATTTGAAATGATTCAAACTAATAAGAATAGAAACAAAGAAAATGTAAGTTTACTATATAATTGATTGCAACACCCCATTACATTGTCAAAGTTAACGGAGCTAGTATATACCTACCTTATTAATAAATACATTCCCATCTTGGTGGTGTTGTTAGCTAACGCGCTAGTTTCGTGTTGAGCTTGACTGCTGAGGACGGGGAGATCAAGGTTCGAATCTCGGTCGGGTGAACTGGGGGTGATTTTTCCTAAATGGTTTTCCACTTTCTCACCATGCAAATGCAGGTTCACTTCCTCTAAATTCAACCTTCCCAATTCCTAACCCATTAGCGTATAACTCGAACGGGTAGTAAACGGTGCTAAATAAATAAATAAATAAAATTAAAATAAATACACTACCATTATGTTGTATCTTAAAATGAACTTTTTTTTATTCTTCTTAATCTCTGAAATAATTTTATAAAATTCATTAAAAGTTCTGTACAATGATATGTTTTGGATTAAATCATTTTACAATAGCTACAAAATAATCATTTTACAATAATTTAAATACATTAGGTGCAAAATGTTGAGAAAAATTGGTGTGCCTTTTAATCTCTTATTATAAATGATTACATATGTATGGCTCTTAGTGAATTTGTAATTAATACCTTTGTGTGTGTAACATCTTTGGTTATACTAAGTAGTTCTTTTTTGGTAAATTGTTGTTTGCCATGTTTTCATCTTGGTTAATTTGTATGATCAATAAAATGCTATTAATTATTTTTTAACTACTCGAGTGTTCATTGAATGTATAATAACTAAACACAAAATTACCATTTATTTTGCTCTAAATAATTACTAGATGGATAATGTATTTTCTTCATTCATTCATTTAAGGTATTTAACTTGTAATTTTTGAATCAACCAATTATATCAGCACACTAGGATTTCTATGAGCGAGGGTGAAAGAACCTACCAATTTTGCCAAGAGAAGTATTTTCACATACCTTTCAGGTTCTTTTACATGCAACAATAGACATGGGATCAACCACCTTACTTCCCCTCCAAAGAAATTTGTGCAGAGTGCTGACTTGAACCATTCAACCACTCAAGTGGGTCTAAAGTTGTTAATAATCTTGATTGTAAAACATACAAGTGAAAATAACAATCTTTAACGAATTTGAATCAAGTAAATGGTGAATTAAGCCTGAAAACACAATACTATAATTTTTATGTTTTCACATAATTTTATTACTTACTCGATAGCATTAAGAACTCAAAAGTTCAGTGCTACACTTACTAAAGTACTCCGGCTATTCTTATCTTGAGCTGGTTCTATCCAGTCCACCTCATTACACCCTATCGCTTTCGATTCCATTCTTACTAATGTTATCCTACCATCTGCTTCTAGGTCAGGGGTGTCAAAACATATAGCCCGCGCCTAAATATGAAATAAGAATAGGAATAAGGCCCCCAGTTACAAACTTGTCTCTGCCCATGTTGTATTTTGAGCTTGGGATTGGATTACCACTTTGAATATACATAATTACCATATTATTCTAAAGTTAGGTGGTTGAGTCTGAGCAAAGTTTTAAAACGATTTTTTGAACCTAAAGACTATTGAAATATTTATGGCTGAACAAAAATTGTCCAGTCAAGGAAGTTAATGACAAGTCTTAGGTGATAGATTTAACTCTTTTGGTTGATATTATACAGCATCTTAATTCACTTAATGTTCAACTTCAGTGAAAGGGCCAAATTATCACACAATTAAATTACCACGTTAAAGCCTTACAGACCAAACTTAGACTGTGGGAAAACCAGCTTGATGACAAAAATATTGCTCACTTCCTTAAGCTCAAAACAAGTGTGGAAATCTATAATGATACATCCAACCTCAATAATTATGCTACACTAATCCATTTTCAATTGGTGTTGAAAGTGTTAAGGAAGAAATGCAGCTAAATTAATTGATTTTCATTGTAATTCTCTTCTTCAAGATGCATTTATGAAAGTATCCCTACCAGAGTTATACTTGAAGTATTTAGGTGATAATTAGCCCACAATAAAAATGAACACAGCTAAAATACTATCCATGTTGGAAGTACATACATTTGTGAACAGTTTATCTCCCTTTTAAAATTGAATAAATTCAAGTTAAGAAGTCAGCTTACAGATTAAAACTTACATAGAACAATTGATTGTTTAAAGTCAAAATATTTCTAAAGATTTTGATAATTTGTTAAGTGGAAAGCAATACTATATTTCCAACAAAAAGTAGATGTGATAAATTACCATTCTAACATTTTGTTTTAAATGAAAAATATTTGAAATTTGGACTAAGTTTAATATTAGCTACTATTTTTGCCATAACTATTTATTTTATCAATTGTTTCTTAATATTGTAAATTGACAATTTTTCTTCTAAATTGCCTTTTGTGTCCACATTAAAAGATAATATGTTTGTAGAAATCAATGTACTTTAAAAATGAAATGGGATTGAAAGAAAAAAAAATGGTAAGCTATTTAATTCTGTATGAAAACTAAGATGTATAATATAATATATAAAAATCCTATGTGCGCCCTACAATTCCTCCTGAATGATACTTGACATGTCCGGCCCACTGTAATCTACGAGACTTGATTACTATAACAATGTCTTGTGAAGAGTACAGGGTATTTAACTGATCATCATCCTCTACTCCCCAATCCCTTTTTGGTCGAAATATTTTCCTAAGAACCTTGTTTTTGAACTCTCTAAATTTGTTTTTGTCATCTAAGGTAAGACACCAAACCCATAAAGAACAACCGGTAAGATTATTGTTTTGTAAATTCTTAGTCTTCCTTAAAATCAAGCGAGAAGTCACCAACTTACAGACCGAGTAATAGCATACATTTGCCGACACTATTCTTTTCCAAATTTTCGATATATCGTTAATGCTATTTAAAATTGTTCCTAAATATTTAAACTCATTGACCCTGTCAAATGATATGTTGTTTGCAGTAATCTCTAAATTATTGTTTCCAATTTGTGTTCTCTGTGTGATCATATACTGGGTTGTTTCATCGTTAATTTATAAACCTATTTCCTAGCCCCTAATAAAATGTATGCATTTCTTGCAACAGCTTCCTTGCTATTGCCCAAAATATCTAAATCATATTCGTATCCTAGTAGCTGTATTGACCATTTAATGCCAACCTTTTCCTACTCCTCCATCACCCTAATAACACACTCTAAGGAGATTAAAAAGTAATGGGGAAAGTGCATCTCCTTGTTTCATCCCATTTCAAAAGAATCTGATGAGTGTCATCCAACCAATACCCTCCAATGCATGTCAGTCAAACATACTTTAATTAGGAATCAAATAGTCAACGCTATTATATTTGTTTTAGTGAGGATTTACTCACATCTTGATATCACAATCTGAAAATTGAAAAATGACACTTTGACACGGGAATCGAATCAAGCCAAATGTCCCTGGTTCTATTCTCGTGTCCAGGTGTCATTTTCTAATATTTACCAAATAGTAAAGATCTGATCTGTTGTTGATCGATTTCGTCAAAATCCACATTGATGATCACCAATTATTTCATTTGCATATGGTGTCAATGTATGTTAAATACAATTTTATAGCATGTTAATAGAATTGAGATACCTCTATAGTCATTACACTCTGTTTTATCCCTCTTTTTAAAAATTTAAATTTTATATTTCCTTCAATTCTTGTGATAATACCTCATTGTTCCACATGGAACATAAACATTTATCAAGTTCTATTACTAACTTTTCTCCACCTCCAGGCCTTGGGCAGATGTGGTTGGCATAGATATAGCTAATGCCTCCCCCTCTCCCCTTGTAATTTGTATAAGCTTGTCTTACTATTAGTAGCTACGTTTTATAATTGAAAAATGCACATTGATTAGCTAACCTATCGGTTATTTTGATTATTTATTACTAGACGTTATATTTAGGGCCATTGTTAATAAAAACAACTTATTCTGTTTGTTTGTTTTATAAGTCTTATTTATTTTTGAACATCACTATATACATTTACATAAACACATACACACAATAGAAACATCTGCAATCACCAGCCCCACACATGCCACTTGTACAATGAGCACTACAGGACATTGTGAACTCTTTTAGAAGTACATAGTTGATGAGATTGGTATTGATGTAAAAACGATTCTATTTTCAACACTTTTCTTAATAGTTCACCCTCCCCGTTGTGTTTAGCTGCACGCTTTTTGAACTTGGCACCACTTAATTTCCTACTCTTACTTAAAGACTAACACTTGGGAATGAGTCACTTAAAACACTAAAACACACAAATCATTGAAAAGAGGTTATGTATAAAACACTGACAGCGAGCGCGGGAATGAAATGCCAAGACAGGTAGATAAGAATAATTAAAGTAACTAAGGGCTAATTTTCAAATTACTACAAGAGAATGCGCGGATGGCAAGAAATCGACTGTGATTTACCATTTTGCAATTTTACAAGCAGAATAAAGAAAATAAAAATGTTTAGAGTAATTAATTTTGTCACTTTTTAATTCTTGTGTAAATAAAATAAATATTTTTCCTCTTAAAAAAATATGGTCTTCTAGTGCGCCCCCTAATGTCTGGTGCCCTGGGCATCCACCCAATCTACCCAGCTATAAACCGGGGCCTGATCACCTCCCTTTATCATCGTTGCTGGAATTGAATCGATAGCTGTAGGTTTATGGTCCTTTAACTTCCCAATAGTTTCTTTGACTTCACTAATACTTGGTGTAAATAATTCTACTGTATCTTAATGCCTCTTTAATATGAGCTTGAGAAGACACTGTCCAATCTGAAAGGTAGAAGCAGTTTCTCGGTGGATTACAGTGTGATTTAGCTTGTAATTTATTAAGCTAAGACTGAGACCTTTCAGGGTGAATTATGATGATAATGATGATATTTTTCCAGCCTGTGACCGGGCTAGTGGATAGATGAAATGTAATACTATGGTTGCTTGGTCTAGAGCAGTGATTCCTTAAATGGGATGTGTAGAATGTTTCCATTGGAGGTTTGAAGTCGTAAGAAAAATGAATTTTCATGTAAAACTGAGAATTATAAATATTATTTTATCAGTTCAATTATATGAAAGTGGACTAAGTAATTCAATAATATGCTAAAGTCCGTAGTAATTTACAATCAAGACAATTTTTTAGAATCCTGGGTTTTTATATAAAGTTTATGACCCTCTTCCAATATCACTAACTATGCACTGATGCTTGGCACTTTAAATTTATTTTGTTAGTCTAGATTTTGTATTAAAATTGTGTAAATTAATTATATGCTTTTGTAAGTCTCTATATTAACTTGAAGAGTGGGATAAAGGTAGTGAAAATGAGATCAAAAAGGTTGGAAACCCCTGACCTAGAGCATCAAACCCAAACAATTTTTTTATTTAAAATATAATTTTAACTTATTTATATGTAGTATGGCACATGATATTAATTATTAGCTCAAAACATATCCTAAGCTAACATAATTGAATGCATAAAACACATGAAATGTTATTATTCATAAACTTTAGGCCAATTCTCTAAATATTTGATATGTATTAGGGTTGGGTCGAATCCACTATTTTACAAATCCGAATCAATCTTCAATCTACCTTTGAATCTTGAATCCGAATCCGAATCCTGGGAAAAATTATGAACATAGCAGGAAATATAAATATAATAAAATAATATAAAAAAGAAAGTAAATAAATGCTAACATACATTCATTATAATTTATAATATTTATATATATTCGGCTAAGTGCTAAATTACTGTTCTGGGGCCTGGTTGTTAAGTTCGTCCTATAATTATAATTGATTCTGAACCACCAATAAGCAATATTAGAGCTCTAAATAAATATCAATTGAAGATTGGATAACAATTTTTATTTGGGATTTGAGTCTCGAATCTGAAATTTTCTTGAATCCTCAAATCTTGAATATTCTTAGGATTCAAGGTATTCAAAGTATTCGAGGATTATAGGACCAATCCCTAATATTTATAGATTGCTCTAATCTGGAATTATATATTTTTTTAGAGGTATTTGATGTTCACCTGATGAATCAAATTATTACAGCACACAGCTTACAAACTGACAAAACACACTGTATTATTATTAGCACCACGTCTTACTACCCGTTCGGGTTATACGCACTTACGCTAATGTGTAATGGTAGGGTGATTGTGAGATGAAATGAAGGACCTACAGTTTAACGTGGAATCCGAACCACGGTGGAGGCCTGGCATTCCTCACATTCACAAGATGTCTTGTCAGAGGTGAAGGAAGGGTTTGGTAATCAGATAAATCTTTGCCGAGACCGAGGATCGAACCCCGGCTGCCAGCATAGAAGTCTGACACCTTACCCCTAGACCGCCAGGTCACCAACACACAGTAAATCAGTTGTTAAACCATCCCTATGAAATGGTAAGCCCCAATTTCACAAATGAAAAAAATTTGTGCCAGCCTGGGTTTTGAACCAAGTATCATCAAAAAGTTAGAAAGGCGTGCTATCAACTGATATAAGGTGTTTGAAAATTATAATGGGAAGCTACTCTATTAATAGAAATACCAACTTAAAACCACTCAGCCATGGCTTAAGGCACCTTTATCCGATCTTTGTAGTCAATCTTGCAGATAATATTACTTAGGATGTCTATCAGTTTTTATAGTTTAGTGGTGAAAACCTAGGAAACATCTTCTCGACTTGAAGAGCTCTTCTGTCATCTAGGACCATAACATGCCTGCAGACTCCTTCCTGCAGGCGTCTTTATAACGCTATGATCCTTTCACAAAGGGAGATGTACTATCTCGGGTAAACTTAGCAGGTGGGGTGAATCACAGGCGTAATGTCTTCTGTTGCATGCTGGGACATTGAAATCCGTACTCCTTTTCAGAGAGACCTTAATTAAAGAAAAAAATCTACCTATGTGCAAGATGGTGTAGTGGTGTTATATCATTTTTTTATGATTTACTATCTGTTTGGTCCATCACAATGTTTATACTATTGGTGTAGAGATGAAGATGGTAAGGTTTAAAGGAAATGTTACCATATTTGTGTGGGAGGGGAGAGAGATTTTTTTACCACTTCAACTTACTACTCGTTTGGGTTATACACCTGTATACTAATTACGCTAATAAGTTTGGAGGGGGGTATTAGGAAATTAGATGAAATACACCTGTATTTGCCTGGAGGGAGAGTGGAAAGCAATTTAGGAAAAAACATTAATATACCCTACCGGAATCGAACCTTGATCTTCTCGTCTTCGGCTGTCTAGTCTTTTGTGGGATTAGCACCTTAGACCATGCGGACACACTGGCAGGTGAAATCAATCATAAAATTAAAATTGTGATTATTTAGGAAAACCACCACCACATCTGGCCATAATTTAAACCTAGATACCTGTAATTGAAGTCCAGTCTTTAATAGGAGTGATCCTTTGGATTAGACTACACTACCATTGATGCTGTTGAAGTGATAGATTTGATCAAAGTGATGTGTAAAGTATATTTGAGTAATCTCCACCAGTTAACAAAGAATCAAATCCCAAACTTTCCGTCACCTAAAAGAGAGTGGGGAAACAATTTAGAAAATAAACAACCTATTCTTAGTGATCGCGATATAGATTTGAATCCTGATCTCCTCGTCGTTGGCAATCCAGTCTAATGCGAGAAGGACGCATTAGAACACGTAACCATTGATACGTGTCACTCTTGATCTGCAAGTCTAATGTGCTAGGACCTGCTTAGGTAAACGCGTGGTCTAAGGTGTCACTCTCGTATTAGACTGGATTGCCGATGATGTGAGAGTCGGGGGTCGAATCCTGGTCGGCTGACAGGGTGGTTTTAAAAAAATTATTTTCCACTATCTCTCAACGCAAATGTGGGTATTTTCCCTCTAAATTAAACCCTCCTCATGGCTAATACACACACGAACTTGTATATACAGCCCAAACAGATAGTAAGTTGTGGTGCAAACAAAAAAAAGTTATAGCGTAAAGATGGGCAAATATTTCTCCCCAAGGACCACATGGACATCTGTAAGGTCTCTAGCGGGCCGCATGTGACCAAAATATAAATTTACTTTCAAACAAAAATACATGTATTAATCATATAACTATGTAACTCTGGTACACAAAGGAAGTAGCAAATAAAACCGAAATCACTGGAGGGAGGGAGTGGTGGTTCTAAGACCGGAATCACTGGGAAGAGGGAGTGGTGGTTCTAAGACCAGAATCACTGGGGGGAGGGAGTGCTGGTTCTAAGGTCGGAATCACTGGGGGGAGGGAGTGGTGGTTCTAATACTGGAATCACTGGGGAGAGGGAGTGGTGGTTCTAAGACTGGAATCACTGGGGAGAAGGAGTGGTGGTTCTAAGACCGGAATCACTGGGAAGAGGGAGTGGTGGTTCTAAGACCAGAATCACTGGGGGGAGGGAGTGCTGGTTCTAAGGTCGGAATCACTGGGGGGAGGGAGTGGTGGTTCTAATACTGGAATCACTGGGGAGAGGGAGTGGTGGTTCTAAGACTGGAATCACTGGGGAGAAGGAGTGGTGGTTCTAAGACCGGAATCACTGGGAAGAGGGAGTGGTGGTTCTAAGACCAGAATCACTGGGGGGAGGGAGTGCTGGTTCTAAGGTCGGAATCACTGGGGGGAGGGAGTGGTGGTTCTAATACTGGAATCACTGGGGAGAGGGAGTGGTGGTTCTAAGACTGGAATCACTGGGGAGAAGGAGTGGTGGTTCTAAGACCGGAATCACTGGGAAGAGGGAGTGGTGGTTCTAAGACCAGAATCACTGGGGGGAGGGAGTGCTGGTTCTAAGGTCGGAATCACTGGGGGGAGGGAGTGGTGGTTCTAATACTGGAATCACTGGGG
>CABFVX010000491.1:181511-226833 GCA_902151425.1 Timema shepardi | reverse complement strand
CCTACCTGCCTACCTACCTGCCTACCTACCTACCTGCCTACCTGCCTGCCTACCTGCCTACTTACCTACCTACCTGCCTGCCTACCTGCCTACCTACCTACCTACTTTATTTAGCACTGTCATACTACTTTGTCAAGTTATACGCATAGGTACTGATTACACTAATTCGCTATGGATGTTAAAGGTCGTATTTATAGGAGGTGTACCCACATTTACATGGATGGAGAATGGAAAACCATTAAGGACAAACCACCTTCAGTACTCCCGACCGGGACTTGAACCACAATCTCCCTATCATTGGCAGTCTAGTCTATTACGAGGGTGAAACCTGTATTTAATAAATTCTGTCTATGATAATAAGTTATGTATATAATTTTATTATGTACTTATTTTTTTGGCGCTTGGTTACTAATTAAATATTTCATTTACTACTAACTTTGTTTTTCTTCGCGTGATATCACACTGGCTTTGCATGTAGTGCATGAAATAAAAAATTAAAATATATTACAGTAACATTTCTATCTTCTTATGACAAGCTACCATGAATTAAAACATAAATACGTGTTTTCTATAATTTAGAGCAAAAGCCATAAACAAATTAATATTATTTTCAAAATAAAAAAGTTTTCAACTTGAAAACACAAGAGTACAAATACCGGTTGTTGTGACGTCATCAAACACTTTCATCTTGTCACTCTTACCGTCTTCATTTATGAAAGTGACCTGGCGGTCTAGGGGTAACGTGTCGTACTTCTATGCTGGGTGTCCGGGGTTTAATTCTAGTTCCCGGCACAGATTTATCTGATTGCAAAACCCTTCCTTCACCTCTGACAAGACGTGTATTAATCACAACTTGTGAATGTGTGGAATGACAGGCCTCCACCGTGGTTCGGATCTCACGTTAAACTGCAGGTCCTCCATTTCATCTCACAATCATCCTACCATTACACATTAGCATAAGTGCGTATAACATGAACGGGTATTAAGACGTGGTTATGATGTTGATAATACTAATACTTTATTTAGGAAGCGAAGGCACCCTTTTAAAAACTTTCGTGTGTAAATCCTTTTACAAAGAGCTACAGACGCCTATAATAATAAAAACACCCATACTTTTTTAAAAATATAAATTCATATTTCAATGAAGTAAAAACTGTTTAGGAAAAATAGGCGGTCGTGGCAACCACTGGGATACCGGGCGGTGGTGAACTGTTGTTTACACGTGATTAAATGGCAGGTAGGGCAATGGCGGCAGAAACCAGAACTGCCAGTCAGTCGTCTCTAGACATTATACATGTGCAGTGAGCTTGCTTTTCCAACATACAATAATACTTTTTTAACCAAGTCTTGCAATAAAATTGAATGGTCATCAAAGAAAAATAGAGAAACATTGCTGTGTAATTAAAAAAAGAACACACCTCATATTGCCTAAAATATTGATAAAGCATTGCAAAAAATCCGTTCTTATCGCGCGTTCGTAACATAGGATACACCCAGAATATCTTATTCCTTCTGTTTCACCGTTTTCTCAACAAGCACCAAATTGTCCAAATTCATTTTTTGAGGGAGACCAAAAATAAAAAATGGCTGACGTGACCTGGTTGCTCGCTACCCGTGTTCGCGGTGTCTGTTAGCCATGGCGACAACTGGTCGCACCTAGTGCGTGTGTGTCCTAAAAACAAAATGGTCTGCCGTGAAAGTTTTAACCGCCAAAAATAACAGCTGTTCATTATATGGGCTTGCAGATTATATGGTTTGGCGTATGAATACATTAAATTAGCTCTAGTAACTTTTAATGTCATATAAGGTTATTCCTAATAAAATCAGAGCATAATTTGAATCGAATACCTGTTGGGAATGAGCTCCATTTCTTATTGGTACCTATTATGTCTGGTCTGAGCTTAAACAACAAGATATTTTGTTTTGCTTTGTTTTGATGTTGGTATTCGCCCTCTCATACTAAGCATGTGAACGTCGTGGATGAAATGAATTTGAGCTCTTTTCGTTCTTTAAAGAGGATCAAGTTTCCTCTAAAGGTGAACTAGATTTGAGCTCTTTTTGTCCTTAAAGGGGCATTAGTTTCCCCTAAACGTTGTTGAAAGGAACGAGGTGTGCACGCATACAAACACAATGTCCTGAAAAGAGCATATCATCTTCCGAGTGAAGTTTTGCTGCGAGCATTCATGGCTCTTCCTCTTTCCTTCCCCACGCCACGGTAATCCATATTAATTACGTCATTAGCAAAGACATTGGTAATAACATGTAATTCCATCTAATAGCCTGCTTCAACTTACAATGGCACGTATCTTGCCTCATCTAGGTGGGGGAAGAACTGGAGGGGGAGGGGGTAGAAGGAGTTTTCAGTGTGCTAGGGAATTGAACTGGTTTAGACTCATTTTACTTAAATAGGCTGCAGAAAAGTGCGTGAATAAAGTCTATAGGCCTACCCACCATCTTAGAAATAGTTTGAGCATTCAGTTTTGCATTTAGTATTCCTCTATGATTTATAAAATAAGAGTTTGAAGTTTTAAAATAAACAAATACTGTTGACAAACAACATTCTACAATATTTCCGTAATGTTGGTGCATTTGTTAAAGTATTGTAGAAGGTAATATCGAGGGTGGTACAGGGGTGGGGTTGGAGGATGTTTTGGGGGCTCAAAACACTCTGAAAGCATAATTAATAAATGTATATTTGTATTTCAAAAATGCCTATGCTTGTAACTTACTGGAGTCATACCTCTTATCATTTGTATTTTCAAATTACTTTAAGATGCATTTAGTTTTAAACATATTGTTGCCCTCTCCTATTGGAGGTCACTGCAGTTATAGCCCTTATCCCCCCCCACCCCCCAACACATTTCCACTAAATTAAATTTATGGGTACGGCCCTGGAATATGACTCTTTAAGTCTTAAGGTTTAAATCAATATTCACGATATATACTTTCCGTGATTAACATCTTATTACCCATATATATTCATGCTTTAAATATTATTATTATTATTAGCACCGCGTCTTACTGCCCGTTCGGGTTGTACGCACTTACGCTAATGTGTAATGGTAGGGTGATTGTGAGATGAAATGGAGGACCTACAGTTTAACGTGGAATACAAACCAAGGTGGAGGCCTGGCATTCCCCACATTCACAAGTTGTCTTGTCAGAGGTGAAGGAAGGGTTTGGAAATCAGATAAATCTGTGCCGGGACCGAGGATTGAACCCCGGACTCCAGCACAGAAGTCTGACACCTTACTCCTAGACCACCAGGTAGCCCCGGGACCGAACTAAACCGTTGGTTCGTTTTTAAAGTTAACCTCAACTTGATTTAAACACTAAACTCACTTAGTTTATTTTAGCAATGAATGGTGGTCAGGGTTCAAATCCCGAGTGGCTAAACAAAGGGGGCATCTTTCTAAATGGTTTCCCTTTGTTCCTTCACATAAATGTGGGTACATTTCCTCTGTTTTAGATATTGCTCATCATTAACACCAGTGTAATTAATACAAATATTAATTAAACTGACTAATTGTGCTTTATGCAGATATGCCGAACTAATATAGTGGTGGGAAACGGGGGGAGGATGTTAAGTAATTAAAGCATTATCTCTACACGATGTCGAATATGAGTATTTGTTAATTACGGTTATAGCCTCATCTACATATTATTTGAAATAAAGAATGATATCTTGACACGGAAATTGAACTTAGGACCTACAAACTATGTTTTTTATGATTGTTATAAAACTAATTCATCACGTCTGAACAAAGAGGAGAAAATACATTTGAAAAAACATTTGACAAAAAATGACTTAAAAAAAAGAGTGATTGAAAATGTAGGCCTATATGTGTGCTATGATTGTGGAGGTGGAATATTAATGTAGACATTCTGTACACAAATGCACACATTGTTAGTGTCCATCTGGACATGTCTGTAACCTGAACATAGCTAATACAATAGTGGCTATCAAATTATGTTACGTGATGCCATTGTAGGTTGTTGGTGCTAATTTTTCTAAACATTTTTTTTAGCGCTACCCGTTCAGATTATACGCCTTTGTACTAATTACTCTAACCTTAAATCTAGGACAGACACAGAATCCATTCCCCGGCCGTCAATTCATCACTGTGTAAGGGTAAACCCACATTCCAACAATGACACATTTCCCGGACATGCCAGGAATCGAGCCCGCCGTAGGTGGACGCACTACCAACGGAGCTAAGCCTCGTGATTTTCTTGAATGATTTTTTTTTTTACAAAAGGGCTCATTTGTTTTTAAAGAAGGATGGGGAGAGTGCACAGAATAGACTCTCTCGCTACTGTAAATAAAAAAAAGATATTTACTTAAAACCCGTAAATAATTATTTGAAACGAGCTATTAGACATTGTTGCACATTCTACCAAAGAACAGAGAAAGAGAAACATCACACCCACAGAGCATTACAGAAATTTCCAAATTCAAAGACCTCCGTAATGTATATATTTATATATATATATATATTTATTTATATGTACACTCCGTCGAGATTGTAAGGTAGCAACTCACTGGCTCAGCCCACGCGGTATGCTATACATCCTCACATGACTGCAGGATAGTTTGCCTAGGCTACGCCCAAGGCCGGATTTAGAGAAAGCATTAAGTCCTTAAAATATTTCTTGCCTGGAGGGAAGGAGTGATGGGGGAGTGGTTATGTCTTTTTGTGATGTCCAAATGGTTTGATATACTGAATTAATTTTACTTTATTTTCCCTTTTTAATAAAATCAATGATTTGTTACATACTTAGTTAATTAATTATGCTTGGTATCATTAATATATGGGCCTGCTTTTTTTTTTTAGCTGTTAAAGATTTAACCACGCCACACATTATTTTGGCAGCAGTGCTACCCACATTTATGGGCTTTAAATGGTAACATAAACATGTCTCCCCCTTTTCAGAATCTTAATTACTGTGAATAGCTAATTATGAAGTTATTAATTATCAATTATTATATTCCACTCATGCAGTGAAAATAACAAATTAAATCTAAAAGATTTTTACTTTATTTTTAGGATGCTAAGTTTAATTTTTTTAAATATAATTTAAGGGTCCCAATCCTGATTTAAAATATTTTATATTATTTCCGGGTAGAAAAAAAAAGATATCTGATAAAATCTTATCCATTGGACATATTTTAGTTATAAAAGGTAATTTATTTGTTTCTTCAAAGTTACTATGACTGTCTATAACTTTATGGGACCATAGTTTGATTCCATACTTTATTTAATGTTACCATGACGGCCACAATATAACTATTGGTTAATAGTTTTGATAAATACCTTGATTGAGATAAATTGTAGTTTAATAAGATTTACGTTGATGATTATTTTCAAATAAATTTAATATTTAATGTGTTGTTTTTTTACTAAATCAATTCCGGAAATTCAAACAATAAAACTGGCCATGTTGTAGGTAACCTTCAAAACAATATCATAATGAGGAGGTTTAAATAATTGAAAAGGAAGGAGAAGTATTGTATATAGTTCACGAGCTTAGAAATACTTTACATGATAGCTCTGCTTTATTAAAGGTTGGAATGTAAATATCTTTAAGTAAAAACTTATTGTAGTTCTGTACTGTTTTTAAGAATGTCGTTGTGTTGGCAAAGATACATGGAACTGCATAACCGATTATGGTGCATTTATTTATATTCTTTGAATGTCTGCTAAGGGAGGATCTAACATACATACAGTCAGCGTTTGAGTTTCTGTGAAAGAAACGGCCAAATTTATTTATATCTGTAAATTAGGATCTCTGGACAAATATTCAGACATATTTTAGGATTATTTTGTATAATAAGGTGTTTCGGTGTGTGTCCCGGTAAAGGGCCAGCCGACTGTTAGTATACATTTATTGAACCACATAATTACAGTGGTGTAATTTTAATTATTCTGTAGAGTATTTATCCAGGCATTTCTTTAGTGTAATAATTGGGCGTTTTGGTGTGCGTTATGGTGAAGTGTCAGCCGTATATTTGTATTTATCTATGAAACCACTCAAACGATTGCAATTTTTTTATATAGAATATTTCTTCTGGCATGTTTTAACATGATATAATCAGGTTTTGTGTTGTGAGTCTCGGTGAAGGACCATCTGGACATTTGTGTATCTCTCTGGTGCAGCAAACCGATTTCGATGTAGTTTATTATAGTCTGTAAGATATTAACCAGGCAAATTTTAACATGATATCCTTGAGTTTTGGGTTTCGAGTCCCTGTTAATGTTTCGGATGGATGTTTTATATATGTTATTTAGGATATTTATAACAATATAATCAATTGCGGCGCAGTTTTTTTCAATTATGTAGTATTTAGGTTTTAACATTAATTTAATCAAGTGTTTTGCTATGAGTCCCTGAAACTGCTAAAAGTCCTAGCGATAATGAATTTTGTGAATCAGCTGGAAGGTGAAATTTCATTCTTCCGCGAAGAGGATAATAGTCCAGAGTTAACTATAGGAGAATATTTATATGTAACATAATATTACATATTTCAACCACCTCAACTACTCATCTGGGCTACACTTCTAAAATAATTTTTGTGGGATAGAGATGTAAAAGATACAAATTAAAGAGGATGTAATCACATTTGCTTGGAGGGAAGTTGGGAAACAATTTAGGAAATAGTCCCTGAATATTTCCGGCCAGGATTAGAACCCTGTTCCATCAATGAAAATGGATCATATGAGAAAATATGTGTCCGCGTGTATACCGATTCAGTAGAATGTAAATTATTTACGGTATTTCCTAGAATAGCTATTTTAATTGGTTATTCTGTTTACTATAAGACATCAAATATTTAATTTTGTGTGTATTTAGAAAAGATATTACACGTGTCTATAGGCTATTATTTTGGGGCATGCTTTTTTAAGTTCAATCAATAATGTTTCTACTACAATTAGATTATCAACCATTCTCAGACACACTTCGGTGGCGTAGTTAGCTAACACACTAGTTTCGTGTTGAACTAGATTGACGAGGACGAGGAGATCGAGGTTCTAATATCACTCAGGTGAACTGAGGGTCGTTTACCCTAAATGATTTTCCACTCTCCCCCCACGCAAATGCAGGTTAACTTCTTCTAAATTATTATTATTATTATTATTAGCACCGCGTCTTACTACCCGTTCGGGTTATACGCACTTACGCTAATGTGTAATGGTAGGGTGATTGTGAGATGAAATGGAGGACCTACAGTTTAACGTGGAATCCGAACCACGGTGGAGGCCTGGCATTCCCCTCCTCTAAATTCAACCTTACCAATTCCTTATTCATTAGAGTAATTAGTAAATAGGCATATTACCAGAACGGGTAGTAAGACGTGGTGCTAAAAAAACCCAACTCTCAACAAGAATGTATATTAAATTATTTTAAATACTCCTTCCTTGTCCTTTAAGATTGACTATATGAAGATTATTTGAGAAACAGTGAAGTTTTCCTGGCATTCAAACATATGAATAAATAGTTAGTTATGTGTGTGCTAGCTGGCCGTGAAGGTCCGACTATAGCGTAGAGTAGTTAAATGGCGCTTGTCTAAAGAGAGGGTTGTATCACATAATTCACTTTATCAAGTAATGCACTAGCCAAATACTGACAGTTTCAAATGCAGTTTATTATTATTTAGCACCACGTCTTAATACCCGTTCGGGTTATACACTTTAAATACTAATTACGCTAATGAATTAGGAATTGGGAAGGTTGAATTAAAGAAAGTGAACCCACTAACTGACATTGAAAAGGGGGTCGGGACTGAGGATTGAACCCTGGACCCCCTAGCACTGAAGTCTGACACCCTAGACCACCCGGTCACCTTGCGGTCACAAACTCACAAAATCGTCACTTATTCCACTCTTGTATCGTACGATTGCCTGCTCCGGTGGGCTAGTTGATTATTTTACCATGAGATCGCACGACAAGCTAGATCTCGACAATGGAATATGGCTTTTAGCAGAGAGAGCCAGAACACTATATTATATTGTTTTTATGAATAAAACACTTATTAATTGGTCAGAAATATTGTTCTCTGAAAAAACATTCATTTATGCGACCATCACCGGTAAAACGATCTATGGAAGTTCTGGTTAAAATAAAACAGTCCCCCTTAAAATTGGTTTTGTCGTACAGCTAAGATATATTTAAAATTAACTAGTATTAATAATAATATTTAGCACAACGTCTTACTACCCGTTCGGGCTATACGCTATGTGTTGGTAAAATTGTCATAATACCACCAGGTATTTAATACAAAAGATGTGGAAAGTAGTGGAGTTAGAATATATATGTAAAGTTAATCTTAAGTCATTTGGAAAATTGTTGTTCATGCAGGGAGAAGGCAACATTGTTTCGACTTTAGATTGCCACCCAAAGAGAACTGAATGTTTCAACTTATCCATAATGTTTGAGACGGAGCTTCTAGAATAGGAGAGAGAGAGAGAGTTTTTTTAAACATCCCAGGTTTGAATCCTGTGTCAAGCAGTTAGTGGAACATTTCTTCGTTTGTAATCATGACTGGCTTCAATGAACTCACATGCTTGAGTGTTATATAATTGTATTGTGGGCAATTTGATCTGCGGCTAAAACCGTATGTTTAAATTTACATTCAACGAACTAGGGAGGTCGTGTACCTCCAAGACTGTAAGGAGCTCACTACCATTAAATGCCTTGGGTCATTACCGCGAGCTTGGGGGCGGAAGAGGGGTGTGTGAAGTAGTACCAGAGACAGAACTGTTATAAGTGTGTCGCTGTCTATTCTTGGCAACGACTGGCTCATTAACGACCGGTGGGCGAGTACCTGAACCTGTGACGAGTGGCTTATTACAGCACTGAATGACCGGCAGTTAGAGGAGGGAAGTGAGGGGAGAGGGATCCTAATATTGTTATTTCCAAGTGAAAGAAAGACGGTAGCGGTCACTATGATGTAAGAGACGGAGTAGAGTAGATAGACTACGTCTAGAGAAAGGCTGGCTGGAGAGGTTTGTTCCTGGACAGTCCATCAGAGCCTCGTGAGGGAGGAGTTCATTATAACCCCCGGCAGCCAAAGCGCTATGTTCTAATAAAAAAAACTACAACACCTCTATCCTACCAATTAATTAATTCACAATAACCAATTAACAATAACCAATTAATAATAATTAATTAAAATCATTAATAATTAATCATCAAGAACCAACATGTCCGGGGTTGGTAGTTGGAGAGTGTTATAGGGGGAAAGAGGGGCAGGAGAAGGGGGAATCAAACGGATGTGGAAAGTAGGTAAGGGGGTGAGGGGAAAGAGACTATTTATAGCAGCCAATCATAGAGCGAGGAGGCGTTGTCACGTGACCAATTTAAGCCAATCAGCGTCGGGGTCAAGTTGAGGCGTAAGGGCGGGAACACTACTAAAAACATTATTTTCACTAAAGTGCCTTAAACGTTTAGTGCTACAACAACTCGATAGATGCGCGGTATCGATTTGTACTATTTAATGTATTAAGATTTCATTACTCCGATAGATGGCGCTGAGCACATTTTAAAACGCAGTATCGTTTTATATTATCTATGGCAATTTTAAACTCATCATTGTGAAGTTTGGAGAAAGGGAAGCAAGGGAGTTGGGGGACCGTATCAATGGGAAATAACAATACATGTTTGCGATTAATTTGTTTACAAACATTGATTAGTTACCGTTTATTTATTTGTGTTTAGTCCTATTTACTAATATTGTAATTGTTTTACGTTTTCAGTTTATATTGTTCCTTTTTTTCCCCTTGGGCAATAGTTTATCATTTATTATTTATAGCTTAGTTATCTTACTTCTAATTCTATTTTTTTGCCTTTAAGGCAAAAGTTTGTTTGTTTTAATTTATTTTTAGGTTAGGTATTTTTTTTCTTAAAAAACAATTTATTTATTTTTATTTTTTGAAATGACTGGCAAACGTAATTCTAACTTATCCAGGAGCTCATCGCGAGCCCGGGCAGCTAAAATTGCTCGATCTCAAGACTCCTCCGTTCATGCCAAATTAAGGAGGCCAGAACAAGCGGAGCGACAAGCTGCTTTGAGAGCTGATGAGACACCTTCTCAAAGCCAGGAAAGACTGGAGGACCAAGCCACCCGCCAGGCTTTTATGAGAGCAGCTGAGAAGCCCCTTCAAACACAATTGCGTTTAGAGGAACAAGGTGAACGCTAGAGAGCTCTGAGAGCTACTGAAACGCTCCTTCAAACGCAGATCCGTTTAGATGTACAAGCTGAATGCCAAGCTGCTTTGAGAGAAACTGAGACGCCTCACCAAAGGCAGCACCGTTTGAATGAACACACTGAACGCCAGAGAGCTTTGAGAGCTACTGAGACGCCTCATCAAACGCAGCTCCGTTTAGATGAGCAAGCTGAACGCCGGAGAGCTTTGAGAGCTACTGAGACTCCTTATCAAAAGCAGCTCTGTTTAGATGAGCAAGATGAACGCCAGAGAGCTTTGAGAGCTACTGAGCCACCCCTTCAAACGCAGCTCCGTTTAGAAGAGTAAGCCCAGCGGCAGGCAGCCATTAGAGTAACAGAAACTAAACAACATTCGCAGGCGAGAAGAATCGTTCATGCAGAAATGCAAACCGAACGCCGACGAACTTTTATGCTTAACAGTTGTTCCGTATTTAATAATTCTGGATTTGAATACGGTCCATTAATTGATTGTAAAAATCATACTATAATTGTTGTTGGTTTGATGAATAAAAAATGCCAATTTTGTGATGCTTTAAAATGGAAAGATGAGACCGCAGAGATGTGTTGTTCTAATGGCAAAGTTTCCCTTCCTTTACTTGGTAAACCAGAACAACCTCTGAAAACTCTATATTTATATGATGAAAATGAATCACGGAGCTTTTTAAATATAATTAGAAAGTATAACTCATGCTTTCAAATGACATATTTTGGAGTAGATAAGGAGATAAGAATTCCCGGGTTTTCGCCAACCTTTACCATACACGGTCAGATATATCATCAAATTGGTTTACTTTTTCCAACAAAGAACGAACAGCATAAATTCTTTCAAGTTTATTTTATGGGTGATGAAGAAAATGAAGTAAACCGTCGTTGCCTATACACTCAAGGAGTTCAAAGAGATACGGTATTAAAAATTCAAAGAATGTTACATAACCACAACATTTTGATAAATACCTTTAAAACCGCAATAGAGAACTGGCCTCAAGAAGATTATAAGTTTGTCATCCATGCTGATCAAACTCCACGTGGCGAACATGAGAGGCGCTATAAAGCACCCTCAATTTATAAAGTTGCTGTCCTGGTGAGTGCGACCAGTTACCTTCATGAGACATAGTGTTACGAGAACACGATAATACACTTACATGCGTAGCCGGTACTCATAAGTTTCATGATGCTTTGCTGTACACATTAATTTTTAGCAAGGGACAGTTGGGATACCATTTTGATATTCCACTCATTAATCCCACTACAAAACAACCAGTTCCCAATAAAAAAGTTTCATGCATGGATTTTTACGCCTATCATATGATGCTTCGAGAAAATGACTTTAACCTCCTTCCGTGGTCAAGACAGCTCTTTCACCCGTTTTTAGTAGATATGTACATCAAAGTAGAGATCGAACGTCTTCGTTACATTTCTTTAAACCCAAAAAAAAACTGCGAGCTGAAAATTACATTCACCTGCAAGATGCGATTAGCACGGATGGTAATATAAACCCCAACCATTTAGGCAGAACGGTTATTCATCCCTCTACTTTTGTTAACAGCCATCGCTATCTACATGAATACACACAAGACGCTTTCCCCTATGTGCTTACTTACGGCAGGCCTGACCTATTCGTGACTTTCACCTGCAATCCCTAATGGAAGGAAATAACAGAATAACCTATTCACGCTCAAAGAGCTACTGACCGACATGACTTAGTTGCCCGCGTGTTTCGTTTAAAGGTCCAAAAACTAACGAATGTTATTAAAAAGGGAAAAGTATTTGGAAACGTTCAGTGCCACATGTATTCCATTGAATGGCAGAAACGAGGACTGCCACATGTGCACATTCTTATTTGGTCGCAAGAAAAGCTAGGTCCCAACCAAATAGATAACACAATAAGCGCCGAGATTCCGGATCCAGAATAAGATAAGGATTTGCACGATACCGTAGTCAGAAACATGGTTCATGGTCCCTGTGGGGCACGCAATCCAGCATCGGCTTGCATGAAAAATGGAGAATGTACAAAATAATTCCCCCGATAGCTGCTAAAGGAAACAGTGCACAATCATAAGGGTTACCCTTTATACAGAGGAAGAGCACCCGAGGATGGTGGTAGAAGTTTTACGATTCAGACTCGCAATGGGGTGGTCCAAACTTTTGATAATAGCTGGGTTGTGCCGTATTCACCCATTCTATGTAAAATATTTTACTCCCACATTAATGTAGAAGCCTGCAACTCTGTTCATGCTATTAAATATATTTGCAAATACATTAATAAAGGGAGTGATCAGGTGATCTTGAATTTGCGTAATGAAGGTGTAGCGCAAAATCTTAATGAAGTACAAACATATCAAGCAGGGCGATATGTCAGTAGTAATGAGGGCGTGGTGGCTCCTTGGTTTACCCGTACACGAAATACATCCGACTGTTACACATCTTGCCGTACACTTAGAAAATGGGCAGCGTGTTTTCTTTAATGAGAGTAATTTATAGGAAAGTATTTCATCACCTCCTAAAACCACATTAACTGCCTTTTTACAGCTTTGTCAGACAGATACTTTCGCTAAGACATTATTGTATTCCAAGTCCCCCGTTATTATGGAACACCTCCAAAAAGGAGGGGGAACGCCGCGTTCAAGGTACGCCTGTTGAAGATTTGCCAGGGGTTAAATCATCAGACGCTCTTGGTCGTGTCTACACCGTCCATGTAACGAACTTTGAATGATTTTGTCTGCGCATGTTATTGCATCATGTTCGAGGTCCAATTAGCTAATGAGACCTTAAAATTTTCACTCGTCCAGAATGCGGAACATATAGAGAAGTATGTGAAGCTCTACGTTTGTTAGAGAATGATAACCACTGGGACGAAACTATGGAGGAAGCCGTGCAGTGCCGATCACCAGAAAAAATCAGGGAACTTTACGCATCTTGTGGTCTTTCAAACCCTCAAACGCTGTGGGATAAGTACAAAGCGTAGATGGTGGAAGATATTTTGCGATGGCTACAGCAAGTACATGCAGATATGACTTTTAATGAGCACATCTACTACGAGGCGCTGACTAAAATTGAAAACAAGGTTATGACCATGACGGGGAAAAAGCTTCATGATTTTGGAATGGTAAACCCTCGACGATCATATGAAAAGGACTTAAACGTTGTAATTACTCGGGAATTAAACTATGACTTCACAACATTGCAACAGAAAGTAGCCCAATTAGTTCCTCGGTTGCTTCCAGAACAAATTCACGTATTTCAACAGGTGCTACGTCAATTAGAGTTAGGGAATAGTGCACTCCTCTTTCTCGACGCCCTTGGAGGAACCGGGAAAACGTTTTTGCTGAATTTATTATTGACGTTCATAAGAAAAGACCAGAAAATTGCTGTTGCCGTGGCTTCCTCCAGTATAGCAGCTACACTACTGAACGGCGGCCGTACTGCACATTCCGTTCTTAAAATTGCCATTAAATCTTGCACTTGCACAGGAAGAGTCACCCATCTGCAATTTCAGCAAAAATAGCTCTCGAGGTATGATGCTACGACAATTTAAACTTTTAGTGTGGGACGAAAGTACGATGTCCCATAAAAAAAAATCTATACAGGCGTTAACCCGAACTCTTCAGGACTTGCGAGACAGTACAGATATTAAGGGAGGAATTGTAGTTTTACTGGCTGGTGACTTCCGACAAACTCTACCGGTGATCAAGTGGGGCACACATGCAGATGAAATCAAAGCCTGTCTTCAAGTCATCAAGATTGTGGGCAAAAATTAAAAAATTCAGCCTAACAACGAATATGAGTGTCCACCTTTATAATGACGTAGATTCAAAACATTACGCAGAGACACTATTGAAATTTGGCGATGGACGTTTGGACTCGGATGCTGAAGGTTGTATTTTATTAACGGGGGAATTCTGTAATTTGGAGGAAAATAGTGTGGAGCTCTTTGCTAAAGTCTACCCAGACTTACAACTAAATTTTAATTGTGATCAGTGGTTGTGTGCAAGAGCAATTCTTGCACAAAAAAATGAAATCGTTAACAAAATCAACACTGACATTTTGAAAGAGATTCAGGGAGAAATAAAGGAGTATTTGTGAATAGATACAATCATGGACACAGAACAGAGCACTTCATATCCCACTGAGTTTTTAAATTCTCTGGAGCTATCGGGTGTACCCTCGCATTGAAATTAGGTGTACCAGCTATGCCTATGCGAAATTTAGATGTACCCCGATTATGTAATGGGACGAGGCTTCGGATTACACAATTAGGGCAAAATATAATCTGTGACATTATTTTAACAGGTGTGGGAAGAGGGGAAAGTGTAATCATACTGCGAATCCCAATAATCCCCACTGACCTACCATTTCAATTCAAAATACTCCAGTTTCCAATCAAACTTAGTTTTGCTATTACTATTAACAAATCGCAAGGGCAAACATTGCAGGTAGCAGGGGTGCATTTGGAAAAGCCATGTATTTTCCATGGCCAGCTCTATGTAGCATGTTTGCGTGTGTCCAATGCCCAGAATTTGTATGTATTTGCGCCAAATGGTAGGACATACTACATAGTATATAGGAGCGTCCTAAAATAATGATCTATTCTGTTCCCATGATTGAAACGGCCATGAACAAGCGGAGTAAATAAGGGGTGTTAATTAACTGTAGGTAAAATTTAAGATGTTTTGGGATTTCAATTCGCGGCGAGGCCTAACCTATGACTCTACTGACACACACTCCGCTACTACTTTTCTACTCCTACACTTAATCCTTATTTATATTGGGTAGTTTTTATGTTTCTTTATCTCTACCTGCATTGAACAACAACCTGAATAAGTTCTTAGTTTTTATTTTCATACTTGCTGTGTCGACCGACAACCTGAATTTATTTACAAAATAAACATTAACGCGCTCGAAGCTGCGTGCAAAAGCTAGTATTTTATAATATCATAACATTGTTTTATAGATATCGATGTGAAATATCAAAAATGAAACAGATACCACCAATTAACATATAAATGTATGAAATTTGTTTATAATTTTTTTTTTAAAATGTCAAAAAATATTCTCTTAATATAGATAAGACCATGCATATGTATTTAAACATTGCTTAAAACTATGACCTGTGCAATTATTAAATTAAGTTTTCATCATTTATACTTGTTTTACTAATAGTTGTCATGGTAGTTGGTCGTACACATGGTAGTTGTTGACTTGTAATGCATTAGGTACTGTATCAAGTACGAAAACAACGCCTGTATGTAAATAGTTATCATTAATTTAAAAGCTAAAAATCAAATTAATGTCAAGGTAATTAGTAATTACTAAAATTAACAGTTCTAAGCCATATAACTTAGATTCCCCTCAGACCCATAAGTAAAACACAACTTCGTACACATATTCCTTTACCAAGGGTAAATCAAGTTAACCGAAACAGTCGCTATTTACCCTCAAATCTTCGAATTATTTGAGTTGATATACAAATTAATGGGACACCAGTTCTAGGCAAATACTCTGCTTTGTGCAGTAATAATATTACTAGATTATTATATTATCAAATAAAGCCGTCTTAAAAACATCAAAATAAAAACAATGCAAAGACTTTCTCATCTTCGTGTGCTGTCCCAAACACTATACTGTAAATCTTTTATACTAAGATTAAAATTATATCTTAAAATGTACACACATTTGTCGACTGCATTCGATTGTGGGTTCATATCTGTAGGTTGCATAAGTGACTTTCATTTTCATGTAGACTACTAATACTTAGAAGAGTCTGAACTACAAACTGATACTTCTGACATGTATATTTTAGCGTAGGTTGGTGTATAACTGTA
The DNA here is from genome assembly GCA_902151425.1 of Timema shepardi. Taxonomy (NCBI): domain Eukaryota; kingdom Metazoa; phylum Arthropoda; class Insecta; order Phasmatodea; family Timematidae; genus Timema; species Timema shepardi. The sequence goes on along the minus strand of CABFVX010000491.1, from coordinate 210,786 downwards.
TAAAAATAAAAATAGTAAATATTTGTATCTTTCAGATCAAGCCCAATAGTTGAGGAGCCAATTGTATGCTACTTAATTATTACAAACATAATATAAACAAATCGAAATACAGCCTGATGGTTAAAGTAACATACTTACTCATATATTCTATGCCTAATACAGCCTCAAACACACGACAAACGCTTCTATGTAATTGTGATGTAATTTAAGCCACATAACCCCATAGACTTATTACTACTATATGGTGCATACTTATCCATTCCTCCCACGTCAGATACAACCAAATATCACTGTAGCTGTATATAATTAATGGAGTTATTCCACTGTGTAGACTTATTACTACTTGGTAGAGCATACTTAACCACTATTTTTAGGCAAGACTCAACCAACATTTCTTTATAGCTATGATGCCACCTGAGCACAATGTGCTACAGGTTGTAGTACAGAGTATGTTGTAAACAATTAAAAGCTTTATGCTGAGGAAAGTGATGGACAACGTCTTGAGGTTTGCCTGACGTCCAGTGAAGTTCATTTTAGTGAAATTGTCCTAATTAAAAAAAAGTGGTATGTAGTTTGGTTTGATTTAGCTAGTGAGTATTTACTTTTCAATTAAAGTGTTAGTGTTCAATTTAATAATCGTCTAATTGTTTCGGCCTCCAAAACAGACCCAATGCCCCTACCCTATACAAGTTGTTCATGTAACGGTTGCACAATCTAGTAATAATAAGAACATTGTTTGACCGGACAAATGTTCACTAGAATCAAGGTAAATGTCTTCTTACCTTTTCATATCTCTAAGTAAACTAGCTATCATGCTTAGGCCCAACAATTAGACTCGCCTCGAACATGAGAGACCATATCTCTCCACGTAAAACATCCATATTAGGACTATAATAATTATAATACATCTTGATCCAAGCGTCACACCGTGGTGCGGATTTCTGTAGTCCACTCGAGAAAACACTTGAATTTAGACCAGATAAACAGTTTTACCGTATATTAAAAATATAACAATTGAAACATATTTTCTAATATTGTTCATGTTTATTTGGTAAGGAGTAATAATAATTGATAGTAAGGTTATATCTTCTTTTTATTCCCTTCTGCTTATTTTATATACTTTTATTCTATGACGACGAGATATTGTTTCGGTGATTTTTTACTATCTTCAAGTCTTAATTGTATTAAAGATGATTAATTTTATTTCATTCTTTGGAAAGTTTGTGAACATTTTATTTAATGAGATGATATATAAAGTTGATCACCTCACTAGATAAAATTTTCACAAACTTTCCAATGAATGAAGTAAAATTAATCATCTTTAATACAATTAAGACTTGAAGATAGTAAAAAATCACCGAAAGATGTCGTCGTCATAAAAGAAAAGTATATAAATTAAGCAAAAGATAATAAAAAAGAAGATATAACTTTACTATCTATGAAAAATAATTGTTTAGTGAAAACAACTATCAGCTAATTCAAATCTACCTATTGTTGATTGAGAATACAGAAAGCTACAATTGGAAACTTTTTTTGATTCGAGCGTATTATGTATCTAAATTACTTTTGATTAAAACAAATATTTGACATATTTAACGTGTACTTTCTGAACCGGACTTGTCAAATAAGTCAGCATTCCTTTAAAATAATGTGAAAGGGCCTACCAATTTTGCTGGGAAATATATTTTCACATACCATGCAGGGTTGTTTGACATGCCACAATAGACGTGGGAGTAGCGTGGGTGATTAATAGGGGCAATTTGACCTTTGGCCCCAGTTTGGGTTTTTACGTGATGTCACAATGTAGTGACGTCATCACAGCGCTGATTGGTTTTGGTTTGGGTGACGTAATGTTCACTTTGATTTGCATGTGTGCCTATTGGTTTTTTATGTGTGCTCATTGGTTTTTGATGTGTGTCCATTTATTTTTATGTGTCCCCATTGGTTTTTTATGTGGGACCATTGGTTTATTTGGTGTGCCATTGGATCGTATGTCTGAGTAGGATTGGGACTGGCGTGATTTTTTTATTTATTGGTGGGGGAACGTGCAGTTAATGGCGTCGGGCACGCGTCCCACGACGTCCCATAAAATGTCAGCATCGCTATTGAGGGCGGGAACATGCAGGAGCATCCTCTATCGACTGACGTTTAGCGTAGAGTGTGAGAAATGGTTCCCAGTCACAAGCCCCTGAATCTATTTTGGTGTCACATCGCTCCCCTTCCTTCATCTATCTGGTAATGGGATTTCCCGGTGACGTCATCGCAACCCTGTGTTCAGCTTGGTAGCTCGACGTGTCGAGACAGGAATAAAATACGACCTTGAATCATATTGCAAACCTCCTCCGACAATAGGTTTTTCCAGGTGACGTTATCGATCACTAGGGGGATGTCGCAACTAGAGAGCATTGAAACGGTTCTGATTGTGCACTATTAGTGGCCTCTCTCCAAATGAAAGCCTCAGTTAGGGGCCGCTATCCCCACAAAAGTCTAGTAAAATTGATTGTATGATATTGCACATTGAAATGCGGGGATATAGGTATTCGCCATACCAACATGAACCACTGTTGTTGGAGGAGTAAGCTAGTAATGTTCCAGCGTTTACGTGGAGGGAGGGAGAGTAAAAAACCACCCCAGCTCACCCGAGCAAGATTCAAGCTCATGACCTCCCCGTCATAACTAGATGAGTTACACGCACCCTTTTTGGCTAAGCATATATATATTACTTAAGATAATGTGGTAGGAATGATTAAGAAAATGTTCTAGCATGTTTAATAGTTTATATTTTAGCATTTTAACTACCAACAGTTTACCTAGCAGGGATTCTATTCCAACCACCCCACCAGAATTAGATGAGCCTGCCATTTAGACAGCGTTCCCACTGGAATTCGAACCTCGATATCTTTCGCGGGGCTGTTAGGACGGTCAACCAATCAAAGACTTCCTTCCAGTGGTTGAGTGCACCTCGCATTTTAAAGAGCGAAAGAATAAGGTGAAATCAAAAATAGGTTAAAGCTAGATGACCAGATATTGCGTTTGACATAGTTAGACCAGGTAGAATATGTACCAGTATTTGGTTAGGGAAAACCCTACCCCAAGTTGACGGATCCTTGAGAGTATATCACCACTCGGTGGATGCGAGAGCACAATTGACGAGTTACGGTAAATCTATGCTGTTTTACATGAATCAACGGCTCACCGTTATCAAATTCGTGGTTCTATAAGTCGAGACCAGAATAATCACGGGAAACTCTGCTGTGCCAGTTTGCCGGCTCAACGTGTCGAGACAGGAATGTGTATGTCGCAATCCTTCCCGGAAGTGGGTTTTCCCAGATGACTCATATCTCGTGCCAAATTGGGGGCTTAACAATAAAAGTCGATACAGGAATATATAACGTTCTTGAAACTGTGAGGTCATTGACCCTGTTCGTATCTTACCACTGCAAGACCACGTGACGTTGATCGTAGGAGGGAAATCATGTGGGCCTAGTCCACAAGCTACTCCCATTCACTCTCACACTTATAATTGTGGTTAATTTGATAGGCTACATGAATGGGTACAAATTATTGTGAATGCATTAAGAAAGTGATTATTAGGTCTACTAATATTTGTCTTTGCCCATGCTAGGAAGAGGAAGTAAAGCAAATTGAGTACACAATATAATCATACTTTTATTATAAAACTGAATGTGATATAGGCCTATTATTAAATCATTAGCTACGAGTTTTTTATGATACTTTATCTATAACATATATAGTTTTCATAATTATATAAGTAAAATATTTTATAATTACACCTCATAAACTCTATCAAATTCATTATATTCTTTTTTATAATTTAGGGTCATTACATTAACCAATATAAATACATTTTAGCGTTAATATAACCATATTTAACTATATACATTTATGATTTAAAATGAAAATATTAAGAATATAGATTATTTACGTTCATCAAATTCATTGAAACTCACATGGCGATGTTTTGAAACTCGCGGCAAGATAATACGTATTTTTATTGGTGTTCAACTACTTCATGGTGCAACCAAACTTATAATATTCATAACTAAACCAGCTATCATGGTTGCCAACTCATTCTATTCACACACTAGCACCCATCAAAGTTTACACGTCGTCATACGTGCCATAGCGGCTATGACATAGCGTTCTATGCTCGCAGTTTTGACGTCGTGGCAGAAGATGGCCGTCATGCCTTCAGCCATCATGGCGTATGACGCGCAAAATGAAAAGATCCGTGCTCGACCTGCTGAACTATTTCGGAGGTGACTCCTACTCATTTTCTAGGTGATAGAAGAGATGATATTTTCTCTTCTGATGTTTTTTTATTATGTAAAAGAGTGATTATATGTTTTTCTTGCTATCACAATTATATAATTCATGTTGCTCTCTAAACTCTCAACTTACTTACCTGTAGTGGTCGCAAGACCTAAATAATGATACTATTTCTTGTACAAAAACACACTCTATGTTGTTGTTGTGGCTGCACACTATGAATGTTTTAAATTAATTAATTTCTGATTGTCAATAAAAAACTAGTAATACAATTTTGTTATTATTTTAAAAAATCTCTAGAATATACTGTTTGTAAATCCATGGATATTCAAAGACAGGGAAGAGCTAGCAATAGACACGTAACAACTTTGTCTGAATGAAATATCAAATAGCGCAGGCTGGGGAATATTATGCTTTATTGTTTACACATGTGAGTTAATATAATGTTAGCAATAAAAGATTGATTGTACAGTATATTTATATATTAAGGAGTATAAAGGCTAAAACAGAATGTTATTATTATAATTGCAAACATTTTCTCTGGGTAGCGTTTATAAATTAACTAAATTTGGTTTAAGGTAAGGTGACAAATTCTCTCTCTCTCTCTCTCTCTCTCACACACACACAGTTATTTTTTATTTATAAATTGTGACGATGGATTACTTCTCAATATAAAGTAACCTATTACTCTACAACACGTGACTTACGTTATCTTTCACGGCTCGCGCGTATAGCTGATTCACCCGCCTAAGAAAGATGTATACAGGGTTAAATGTCGAGACCGTGCTGTTCTAAAGTAAGCCAACATGATCGTCGGCACTGACACCATGGTTCTGCAGCCGGCTGAGCAAAACAGTAATTTGCTCTTCAAGTCAAATTAATGCGTCAAGATCGCTCTCTGGTGCCCATAATCGTATGATAAATTCATTCCCGACATAAAAAACGCTTTAATTTCTTAATTCTCTCTTCATCGATACAAAGGGAGATGATACATTGAGACAAACCCCCACCAACCTTATTAATAGCGTCATGCAAATCCTTATCTCATTTCTTTATCTTGGTTCACTGACCTCGCAAAAACGCTCGCGAAGCGAGCATAATCGGCAGTCACCTTCTTTTTTTCGAGCTTTATCTGAATTGATCCTGAATGTGTTATCTTTCTTAAGACTGAATTCTCTCGATTTTTCTGGAGTCATCAGAAACGATATAAAAGAGATGTTCTCATGAGGGACTCAGTTTATCTCTCTTTAACCCAGAAGAACGTGTAACTATGGTGTTCGTAGTAAGAAAAAAGACGTGGAAATTTTTAAGTTACTCTCAATTTTTCTTTCATGTGTAGTGTTGTGCGTGCGCTGGTACAGTGAAAAGTGGAGATTTCATCACAAAACCAATTTTAACAGTTGCTTTCTCTGTACGTTTCTTGAAACACGACTTCGAGTTAGAGACGTTGTTAAAATTTTTTAGATGACTTTTGTTACATATGCGGCAAATATAGTGTTATTAAAAATCGTATGAGGAGCATTACAGACTATGTGAGACACATTATATTGCGTATTTTGGCATGAAACTTGGAGACCAGGACAAATCGTGGGCTCCTCATAAAGTTTGTGTGCAGTGTCTAAATGGTCTACGCTTATGGCTCAAAGGAAAGAAGACTGATTTTCGATTTAGAATTCCTATGACATGTAGGGATCCGAAAAACCACTATGATGATTGTTACTTGTATTACTGTCATATCCGTGGGTATAACAGCAAAAATAAAAAGATCATATATTATCCTGATAGCATTCCATCGGCCATACGTCCCGTTCCTCAGGGACCTGATGTGCCAGTGCCTTTGCCTCCAACTGAATTGCCAGTCATCTCTTCAGAGTCGTCAGACTCGGAGCATCCAGAAGTTCAAGGCTCCGATACCGAATATAAGCCCTCTGGAGGCGATTCACCTCAGCCCTTCTCTCAGGTTGAACTTAATGATCTGATTAGAGATCTGAGCCTTTCGAAAGAGGCAGCAGAATTGGTGGGCTCCAGATTAAAAAAAACTTATTGGCCAAAGGAACCTCATTTATTGGTACAGGAATCGAGAAAAGGAATTTGTTAAGTACTTTTGGAAGATGAGAACCTTTTCTATTGTTCTGATGTTCCCGGATTGATGAGCAAATTTAATATCACATACAATAAAGATGAATTGAGGCTGTTTATAGATTAATCAAAAAGGAGCCTTAAAGCTATCCTTCATCGTGGAAGCAAGTATGCATCTGTACCAGTTGGACACTCGGCGCATTTAAAAAACGCTATGGAAACCTGGCTCTCGTCCTCAACAAAATAACATATGCCGACCACGGTTGGACCATTTGCGGTGATTTGAAAGTTATCTCCATGCTTCTCTGTCAACAAGGCGGATATACAAAGTTCCCATGTTTCATTTGTGAGTGGGACAGCCGTAATAAGACTCAACATTGGGTCAAATACAATTACTAGAACCTTGAATCAATATTAGAAACGCCAACCAAAACAAAATAACCTTAAAACAACAAAGACATTTATTTTAAAATCACTTAATGTTCGAAACTATATTTTGTTGTCATAGTTAATAACATTTACACAGAACAAAATACCACTTAAACAACAAATGAATTTATTTTAAATTTGATTTAATATTCTCAACTATATTTTGCTGATATAATATACAACTTTTACATAACTTCACAAGTTGTTTTATACATAAATTCATAAGTTGTTACGCTTTAAATATCTAGGGAAAAATAATGGCGTCTATATATTTTGATGAAATAATTTATAACTTCTACATAAGTTCACAAGTTAAATATCCAGAGAAATTGTGTTTATTAAATCCCTCAACACAATTATAAATAAAATAAACCGGTTTTATAAGGTGTAACGGTTTAAATAGCTAAGGCTAGTATGTTTATTAAATCCCTTAACACAATTAAAAAATAAATGAACCAGTTTTATATTTCCTTCAAACCGTTAATATATTTTTTATAAAATTTAATAACTGTCCCAAATTAGAGTTTTATAATGCCACTGACTCTACCAATTTGTTTATTTGTACTATTTAATAAATCCACTAACAAAATAATATAAAATTAAACGGACAATTTCTATATTTCCTACAAACCGTTAAAGTCTTTAAATATATAGCTATGATAACTCATTTTAATTTCAATAGTTCATATTAATTTTGTAAAGGTTGAGCGCGAGCACTGAAGGGGCCGTGACCAGCATTTTAAGAACCTGTGACTTAGGGCATTCAAATAAATCATTTTAACAAATATTACATACCATAACCACTATGGAATCACCCCCTTGGCTTTGGTCTGACGATATACATAGGTCTATTGGGGCGACTCCTTATAGTAGGAATGGGCAGGGGTGTTTTGTGAAGGGTCCAATAGCTTGGTTGTGGTAGGATGTTGGGTAAACGTGAATGCACTCGTCGGTGGCCAGAGGAGTGTAGTGCTAGGATAGTGTCTTGGTTGTGGTAGGATGTTGGGGAAACGTGAATGCACTCGTCGGTGGCCAGAGGAGTGTAGTGCTAGGATAGTGTCTTGGTTGTCTGCCTGTTGCGGAGGGCGTCTTGGGGAATTATTTCTGGCAAATGTGCGCAACCTGATGCTGAAGGAGTGTCAGGTGATGGTGGCGTACGTAAGAGTACATGTTGTTGGAGGGTCACTGCCTTCTGAGGATATGCTGCGAACCCGCTGCTGCAGAGATGGCACGTTTCTGGTTGTGGGTGAGTCCAGTGCCGCAGGCGGTGGGCCGAAGAGAAGAATACTCTCAGGGTTGTCCCTTGACACGCGGATAAAATACCCCGTTGTGTATCCACATTCTGACATAAATAATGGATATTTTAAAATAAGAGGACGAATCCTTAGTAGATACATATCAATGATAAAAATTATTATTATTATTATTATTATTATTTAGCACCGCGTCTTACTACCCATTCGGGTTATACGCACTTATGCTAATGTGTAATGGTAGGGTGATTGTGAGATGAAATGAAGGACCACGGTTTAAAGTGGAATCCGAACCACGGTGGAGGTCTGACATTCCCAACATTCACAAGATGTAATTAATACACGTCTTGTCAGAGGTGAAGGAAGGGTTTTGAACTCAGATAAATCTGTGCTGGGACCGAGGATCGAACCCTGGACCCCAACACACAAGTCCTACACCTTACCCCTAGACCACCAGGTCACCCTTGTTAAAAATTAATAAATTACAAGGTGGCTCCAATAGATCTTTCTTAATTTTTGGTCTCCCTATTAAAACCATTGTTAGCCGCCCGTTAAATAGTTTCAGCTATAAACACACCACTATCTCAAGTTCATTTTTTATCACACTTTTATTTACCTTAGTGAGGGATGCGTTTGATAAGTATTAACAATACTTATAAAATAACATTAATAAAAAATAACCCGCCTCGGTGGCGTAGTTGGCTAACGCGCTTGTCGTGTTGATGCTCGACTGCTGAGGACGGGGAGATCGAGGTTCGAATCTTGGTCGGGTGAACTGGGGGTGGTTTTTCCTGAATGGTTTTCCACTCTCCCTCCACGCAAATGTGGGTTCACTTCCTCTAATTCAACCTTCCCAATTCCTAATCCATTAACGTAATTAGTACTTAAAAGCGTATAACCCGAACGGGTAGAAAGACGCGATGCTAAATATTTATTTAATTAAACATACCTATGAAAATTTGACAACTTGATTAACTTATCATTGTAATGTGGTAATATTAAAAAACCACTACTATTTTATTTGAAACATATTTTTATGGTATTTATAGTTTACGCGTTATAAGTAAATATTTGTTTGTATGCTTTGAAATATAAAATTGATTGTTAATCTCTTTGGTAAACAAAGATCTTCCTCTTGTCTCAATGTTTTCTGATTCCTAGCGACATAAAGTAAGTATTATTTTATTTATGATCCTTGCTGGAGTATTTTTTGCAACAATGCATAGTCCTATTATTTGGTTCCGTTAGCGCAGGCAAGGAACATAAATATGCTAATAATAATTTACTCTTACGGTTATTTATACAGTAATATTTATCAAAAGATTTACAGGAAATATGTTTGTATTTATATAAGGTGCTCCAAAGGTGCATTTACAAATAGCTCACCATACGAATAGTCAAACGTAAATTCCCTCACCTAAAGAGAAAGTATTGTAAACGTTAAAATGTATCGTGTATCAACCGGGTGTCATTTAATGGAATTTAAAGGTGTGCGCTACTCCAATATACTCAAGTTGAACAGTGTTAATAGTTTTATAGTATCGTATAATAGGTAACAGAGTATATTATTTCATTTATGATCTTCGGTGTAGTGTTTCTACAACACTGTAAAGACCTAATATTTAATTTCACAAAGCTTAGGGTCTCTACAGACCTATCATTTACTTTCAAAAAGCTTAGAAGTTTTTTTTTTACTGAATGTATATTTTAAGATAAAAGCGAGAAAAAGTTCCGATGCACTGTACCATTTATTTAATTATTTATATAAGTAATTGCAAATATATATGAATATATATCTAATTAGGCTACTTATTCATTGACTATTGAAAGAAGTTCCTCTTGTTGATGCCAAGCTGATAGCTATTTTAATCATATAATTACAAATATTAAGAAAGTTTGGATTTCAGAAATACATAATAGTAATTGTTTTCTTTCTTTCTTCGAACCCAAGACTCCTGCTAGAGAAAATGAATGTCGATCATAACTAAATATATAATTATATATATATGAAGTACAGTTAAGAAACTAGACAAGATAGTAAAGAATACTTTTCAAACAGGGAGTCGAACCGGGACTCCCCCTTTCACAATAATTTCACTATACCAAGAATCTGGTCTCCTAGCCCGTCTAACCATCAGTATTGGTTTTCCACTCTGATAGTCTCGTTTCGAAAACTTGTCAACAGGCTAGTAGGGAGGAGGTTTTATTTGACAACCGTTTGTTGCGACACCAAACTACACGCAATGTAGTCAACTGGACAGCTCGTATTGTATGAACTGACAGTGGGCGTGTTTCAAAACCCTACAGTGTTGTAGGGAGGGTGTATTTACCCATTTAAATACCTGTAGATTTTCTCTCATTTCTACCTTCATTAGGTGTGTAAACCAATCATACGAATAGTAAGACGTGTTACCGGACACTTAAAAAAAAATTAGGTGCTTTGTACTAGATTTAATTTAAGAGAATATTTTAAATTCTTGCTAAATTCCTTATAAATGTAAATAGATTATAAGCTAATGAGAGATTAAATAAGACTAATATTGACGTGTAAATGTCTGCAGTGCTTTACAAACTCGCTAACCTAACACTTTAGACATATAGGCGCATTCGGTATCATTGATTATAGATTAAAGAGATACTATCGAATACACACATACATACACACACACACACACACACACACACACACACACACACACACACACACACACATATATATATTAGAAAGTGCCTGTTTAAAATAATATGCTGATTAAAATGAAAATTAAAATTAAATCATTCTATTCTAATCTATGTACCAGAACACATAGTACGTATATTGAACTAGCCAGATAATGTCCGATGGTCGGTTGGATCTACATTTTGAATCAAACTTGGTTTATGAATAGATTAAGAAAATGCTATTCGGTACACATAGATTTTCTAGTTGGAATTTAAAAATAGTAGCTTTTAGAACAGTCACAAATTTAACCCTAACATATACACATTCAATTTAAAATTAAATCGATCTCTTTTTAAGGTATGTAACAGAACGGATTGATACAAACAGAAAAAAATTGAAATATCTGATGTGCATGTTGTTGAATTTTCCATCGTCTTGATTATTCAGTCGTCCAGTAGCTTATTTTCACCTGAAGAAGGTAGGGTTTCTCTAAAATCACCCTTATATATATATATGAACCAAAACCCCTTTCTCCAGAGAACCAACGCCCTTCTTTCTAATTTAGAACGAAAATAGAATCGGACAGATACGAGATGTCTCACCAACGGCTGCACAGTAATAGTTTCCAGCTACGCTTATTGTGTTAAATATTGGTTCGGTACAATTGACATTTAAAAAAATACGTGTTAATATCGATAAATGTTATAGCATATTGTCTTTTTTTGCTATTCAAAATTAAACTATAATATTATGTGTTCGTTAATGAATGCAGTCCGGGAAATAGATATCTAATATATACAACTAAATCTGATTATGATGCATACATCTATAAAGGAATAAGAACATCACCGGATACCATGGGTTAGCTAAATAAATGGTAACGGGAGGGATCGGGGCTCGAATCCCTGTCGTGCGTGTGTATTGAGGCCGGTTTCCTCCCTCATATTTCACGGGTTGTGCCCCGGACGGGTAGCAAGAAGATAAATTTTGTTCTCTGCTACCATACCGATGCGGGTACATTTATCACTTCCTATTCCTACTCTACAAACTATGTGTTTATGGTTTTCCAGTTTCACTCCCACGCAAATATACCAATGGTGTGTATGTTTTTTTTAAAAAGATTTTTATCGACAGTAATTAGCTACCTGGACCAATGAGCACACAGTGTAAATGTCAGAGTCTTCTAGTTAGGGCTTTCCAACGGTGGGTGGAAGTTGGGTTTGAATCCCTGCTTGTGCTTTATGATGGCGGGGCGTGAGGTTGGAGTTCTAATACCTGCTGAGGTGTGGTGGTCCGAATCCCTGTAGGGTGTACTGAGGCTGATTTTCCTAGGCAATTTTTCACACTCCCTCAGCTCAAATGCGGGTGCACATAACAATGTAAAGATGCTGGAAGGAATCATTTGATTATATTAGCGATAATACCCGCCTCGGTGGTGTAGTTATCTAACACGTTAATTTCGTGTTGAGTTTTACTGTCGAAGACAGGGGAGATCGATGTGCGAATCTCTGTTGGATGAACTGGGGGTGTTTTTTTCTTAAACGGTTTTCCACTTTCCCTCCACGCAAATGTGGATTCAATCTTCCCAATTCCTAATCCTTTAGCGTACTAGTCTTGACAGGGGTTAAAAAATAAAATTCTATGACATATGTGCATGCTGATGATTGTTTCAGCGTTATATCTTTAAAAGCAAGATACGCTTACACTGAGAATCCTCTCTTGACTTGCCATCACGTCAGAAGAAAACAGCATCCTTCAGAACGTAATTTTTTTTACACAATATCTGTATTACTTCTGCTTAGGAGGAGGGGCTGTGACGAGGATTTTAATCCCTCGAAAATATTTAATATACATTGTCTGCCAAAGAACATAGGAACCAATATAAATTTGTTTGTGTCCCGGAAGCTAGCTCGTGGCCAGCATATATAATATAACTAAAAATTATACCATTTAGATGTGTCTTTTTTTCATTAGTTTTATGGCTTGGTCAGACATGAATTAATCTGCTGATAATCCCCACCGCATTTCATTTAAAAGTACCCTTCTATGAAAATTTGACTGTACCTGAACTCTCTTAATATTAGACGAGGTCAAAGTCCTCGCAGCTCTAATAGGGAATTATTTTTTATTTTTATCCTTCTATCATGGATATGCAATGAAAAGGAACGGTTAAAAGTAACAATTAATGTCATTACCGTGAACGCTATGAGGCCTTTTAAATTTACTGCCCACCCATATAGCAGGCTAATAGAATTTTCCCCCTTCATGATCTAATTTCTACCATTTGTACTAACTACTTTAAGTGCCCGGTCAAATGATCTCAAACAGGGTGAACGTTTTTGTACTCTCAGGAATCCCAAAGTTGCGGAAGTGCTTGTTAGAATTTCCCAATTTTCACTCCAGTGCAAGTGGACACACCGTATAAATGTCAAGCTCATCTAATTCAGGCGGGGGTACTCGCAAATGCGGCTGTACTCGACCGCTGGGAGGAAGCATTTGATTGGATGACCGTTAAAACATCCCTGCGAACGATACTGAAGTCCGAATCCCGGTGGGCACGCCGTCTAAATGTCAGCCTCGTCTATTTCTGTCGGGGACTCGCAAATGCGGGGTGCACTCAACCACAGAAAGGAAGCATTTGATTGGACGCCCGTTCTAACATACCTTGGCGGTGCTAGCCTCTGCGAAAGATATCGAGGTTTGAATCAATGTGGGCACGTCGTCTAAATGTCAGGCTCATCTAATTATGGTGGGGGTATGTTGGAATCAAATTCCTGCTGGGTAAACTGTTGAACGGGGTAGATCGTCTAATATTTAAGTTGGCCACTATTTAATTATTACGACTATCTCTTAAAGAACATATTTTAAATTTGTATAAAAGATACCATCTTCAAGTAACAATACTATAGCCACTAGCTTAGAAAAAGATAACTTATTACACAATCATATTCTGAAAATTGAAAAATGACACCTGGACACGGGAATCGAACCCGGGACCTTCGGCTTAGTACGCCACTGCTCTTACCANTATTATCCCCATTAACATGCTTTAACAATAGTTTCGGCTATTTGTTACATTAATATCTGCAAACGTACAATTATTCTATAATTGTCTATTGGCTGCAAAATGCCTACTACCGAGTCGGCCTTGGCTGCGTTGTCTGATGGCTGTGATCTCATATAATCACAATATATAGCTGACGACTTCCGCATTCCATATTAGACTCTGCCTTAAACTATGAGTGAAGAATGACCATGGGCACGGGACGAATCCTGGATAGCTCAGTGGTAAGAGCAGTGGCGTACTAAGCCGAAGGTCCCGGGTTCGATTCCCGTGTCCAGGTGTCATTTTTCAATTTTCAGAATATGATTTCCTGGTGGTATTATCCCCATTACCATGCTTTAACAATAGTTTCGGCTATTTGTTACATTATTACACAATATTTCTTTGCTTTCCTCTCCTCCTCAAACCACCGTTGTTTCGCTGGCATACCAAAACCTTTTGGGTAGGGGTTTCAAATCTTTACTAGGGTTGATAGGTCAACAAATAAATACTTTTATTTTGAAACTCTAATTACTTTATAAATACAATAATGCTTGTATCATTTCACATTTAAACCCCAAGTAAATGACGGTACACATCTCTCTCTGTGACTGAAGGAGGTAGTGGGTTCAAATCCCTACCAGGTTTGGTAGGTTAACAAAATACATATATGACGCTAGGACGCTAAACGGCCGTCGGGAGAGGATACTCCTGCCCTCACGGGCGTTGATCACCAGCAGGGAAGGATGCGGACCGTTGCCCGATGCCCTATACTCCACTCTCCCCTACCAATAAATAAATAAATAAATAAACTCCCACACCAATAAATAAATAAAAAACACCCTCACCAATTAAAAAAACTCCACAAAAGCTTCACTCCTGGGACACATGAGGAAAAAAAATCAAATGGGCACACATAAAATCAAATTAGTACACATAAAAACAAATGGAACAAAAATGGAGCGAAAAATCAAATGGGGTAAAAAATCCAATGCAGGTGAAAAATGGGGCAAAAAATAAAAGTGGCCAAATTGGACAGGGTCAAAGGTCAAATTGCTCCCATAAATCACCCACGCTACTCATGGGACGATGGCTTTACTTCCCATCCGAAGGAAGGTGTACCATGTCACTAAAAATAAATAAACCCGTCGACCCCAATTGGGTTTGAACCCACGAACATTGGGTCCTAAGAACCCCTTTTGTATGTAAAAAAATTATTACAGTTCAATGTTGAAATCTGAAAATGTTATTTTTACCACGACTAAACACAGAATCTGTCTTTGGATTAGTATTCATGTATGTGTCAGTGCGCTGTATATAGTACGCCGGATCATTTGGCTTTTCACTAATTTTGTGCCCTATGAAGTTTTCCAACCATAATGGATCGACATTTTACTAGCTCGAAATTGACATTAAAATATAAATTGGGTTTTAAAGATAAGATATTATATTATTATGTTTAATACTCAAACATGTACTCAGCTTATTTGACAGGCTATTGGGCTATTTTGGAAATGTTAAGAAAACGCAGTAAATTTCTAATAATATTCATGTATATTTGATAAGGAGTAATAATAATTGATAGTAAGGCTATATCGTTTGGTTTATTATTTTATTCCCTTCTCCTTATTTTATATACGTTTTAGTTTTTCTTCTGTCGTCGTCATAGAAGAAAATCTAAAACGTATATAAAATAAGAAGAAGGGAGTAAAAATAATGAACAAGACGATATAATCTTACTGTGAAATGCAGTAAAGTTATTCCAAATAGACTATCATATGGGACTATTTATTGTACATGGAGTAGTAAGCCATGTAAACACGCTTATTTTGTAAGAGGTAGTTCTACTCATTAATAGGCCTATATTTTTAGTCATATTATTTATTAGATCGAGACACCTAATCTTTATTTGGTAGCGGGGCAGCCCCTGAAATTTCTCATGAAGTTATAAATTACACGTTACACATTTAATCCACTGTTCACCTTTCCATTGTTCCCAACACTCTATACCTTCTTTATTATTGAGAGGACCTTTCCTTCACTCTTCCTCAACAATTTGAAAGCCTCTAGACCCACCTCGCTTACTGTTAAACAAAAAAAAAAATGTCTTGCATTGTTATTATTATACGCAACTAATTGGGATTCCTCGTCAGTATTAAGAGTCAGTAGTCCACCCTTATTTAATTCGGGTACATTATCAAGACTGGCTGACTTTTGTAAATACCTTTTTAAGGTATTAAAAGGAACCGTGTATTTGTATGCTCCTTGATAAACTGACCATCCATCTTTAAACACCTTACTGACTGCCAAGCGTTAGTTCATCCCTTAAATATTTCTTAAGTAACCACACATACCCCTGCCATATCTGTAACACACAATGTCACCAACAAATTGTTGAATGATTTCATTGATGTACCTACAGATCCACCGTAAATGTAAACAAAAAATATTAGTTCAGGCTAGAAACGCTAGAGAGCAGTAATAACTTACTTTAGTTATAAAATTGCGTGCCAAACTTTTTCTTTCACCAGGAAAATAACATACAGTATTTTGCTAAGCCTTATAAAGTAGACTTACAGCAGTGCACAACAATAAACGTAAATCTATTTCCTGACAGACTAAATCCTCTTTGTAGTGGAATTAAGTTGTAAATTATAAATCTAATATTAAAGTAATCAACACATTTATTTCAACAATACACAGTACACAGCACAAGAAACGCTTCTTTTTATCTTTCTTTTAGTTGTCCTAAGGCTTCATAGATAGCGTATGTATTGCTCTGTAAAATTTAAAAGGGGTTCAAAACATTCTGCCCTATTTTGTGCACCACACAAACTATTTAAAAAAAAGTCAGGGTAAGTTTGAAATAATTAATCAAATGGTAAGTTGTGCCAAATTAAACATATTGCCAAATTACCTGAGTACCCCCTGCTTGGAATTGTAATAAATTAATGACATTTAACAACTGTTTCAGCGGGGTGTACTGAGATGTTCTTTTCTTAAAATGTTTCTCCCTCTTCACGCAAATGAGGGTGCGTTTCCACTAAATTCTACCTGTCTTATGATTACCATATTAGTGTAAGATATTGGGTCGGAAACAGCATTGACTGCAAATAAAGTAGATCATATACCAGTAGGGTGTGCTAAGGTTTTAAGAAAATAATTGATATCTCATTTTCCTTCCACAAAAATGCGTGTATATTTTCTCTAACCCTTTCACCTAATTAATCCTTATTATGTAATAATTAATGTTTAATAGCTCAGATGGGTATTTAGACGCGGTGATTTATTTTAATTAGCAAATTATACATATTATTTTGCTAATATAATATATTTTAAAAGTTTGAAAATAAAAGACACACACAAAAAGTTAAACTATCTCTAATGGGAACATGGGTGGAATACGAAAATAGAAAAGCACGAGAGGTTAACTTTCCCACATTTGTATGAGATTTTCCTTCAATTCTGATTTAGTTCACATGAAATTATTGATATGCGGATGGGTTGTTTGGTTTTTTCTATAATGATTTTGGGCTAGGCCATTATCAAGCATCAAAATATATTTTGAAAATATAAGGAAATAGGCCTAAACAATGATTAAAAAGAATAATAGAAAAAAAGTGTGATACTAATATAGTTTTTTCTTATGTTCCTTGAGGATTATTTAAAACTTTAAATCCATTGTGAAGAGTAATATTAATTGTGTTTCATATAGGAACTATTCAGAATATTTAAAGGATTAAAATAAATATATTTACTGATCTGATTCAGTCAGTTAACTGATAAATTTATAGTTCTACTTCAAGTGTTAAATTCTGAAAAAACAAACAAAAAAACCCAACTGAATACTAATAATAATTAACTTGGGTTCAAAATTGAACTAATAAAATAAATTGAGCTCAAATCTGATTGTCTTTAAAATATCCTTGAACCTTGAATATCCAAAATATTCAAGGGCTTAGAAGATTCAAAGGGCCTATGATAAAATATTTCAACCCATACAGAGGATCTTTTAGTTTTAAAAACTAGAATGCTATAGTAAAATTGAATTGAAAAACAACAAAACAGTTCCGATTAGAGAGAATATCGAGAAACACATTTCATAATATAATATTTCACACTCGGCGATAATTTCTAATTTTGTATTTCATATTAAATATTATTTATTATTATTAGGTGTTCTGTCTTACAACGGGTGCTTGGTTTCACTTAGTCCCCACCTGTTTGTTTTGTTGCAATATTGGCACCGGTATCAAGACTGGAAAAGAGATCCTTTTTCCTCTACCCCAAAATATCAGTGCTTGTTTAGCTCTATTCCTGAGGAGACGGCCTCAATTTGTCGAGAACAATTTGGTTCTACCTCAAATTTTTAACTTTTCAATTAGTATCAGTGAAAAGAGAATTGTCATTTAATATTTTACCTTAAACATTGTTATTTATCTGTCAATATTATGATATGTAAGTAAAGTATACTACTATAAAGCCACATGGTTGACTCACTCACTCATTGACATTAATGTTTACCCATTTCCAGATGAGCTAAAAATTTGAAATTTGGCAAACTTATATTATTATTATTAGCACCACGTCTTACTACCTGTTCGGTTTATACGCACTTACGCTAATGTGTAATGGTAGGGTGATTGTGAGATGAAATGGAGGACCTACAGTTTAACGTGGAATCCGAACCACGGTGGAGGTCTGGCATTCCCCACATTCACAAGATGTCTGGTCAGAGGTGAAGGAAGGGTTTGGTAATCAGATAAATCTGTGCTGGGACCGGGGAGGCAAACGTATAGCTTTTAGCCTGTAACCGACGGGAATATATATTTATATATATATATAAAATTTAACTCCCCAAAAAATTCATAATGGTGGAGCAACTTTAAAGTCGGTGCGGACCTTTCTTTGGAGGTCTCTTGTGGCTAAACGGTAAGATCTATTAAAAACGGCTTTGGAATAAAGTCACTTTATACACACTAAAATATTGTACTGATGTGCGTTGTTAATTTTTAAAAGCAGATTCAAATTAACTTTTAATTAATTTAAATGACTGAAGCGTACATTTAATTTGGGTGGAAATGAACACAAGGGATTTTAAAAACTGACAAAAAGCGGAAAGCATCTGCGCAATTAAATAGTGTTAATAAATTTACGTTGAGATAAAACATTCAAATATTTAAAATTAGAAAATATTACTAAAAGTGAAAAATTATTCTTTTATGAAACGTGATCTCGATATTTTATCTTATTTTAACTGTGTTGTTTGTTGTTTTTCATTTCAATTTTAAAATATCATTACAGTTTTTAAAATCGTAAAATATCACAGATTTTCTATTGCAAAAATTTAATTATCAATATTTTCTTTAATTTAAACTTATTGTTTTTGTTTTGTAATTCAATTTTAATATATTATCCCAGTTTTTAGAATTAGAAGATATTATTGAGATTTAAATATTCTCTTATGAAGCGTAATTATCAGTATTTTATTTATAGCTTTTGTTTGTTTCTTATTTTTTTATTTACTACTACTGTAATGATATTGATTTTTCCGTCCTTATTAATATTTAAGATCATATTTTAACGTAAATAGCTTCATTTTTCTTCTTTTCAGTTATTTTAAATTAAATTAATCTTTTCTAAACGACAGCCGTGTTTCTATTTTTCTTTCTTTTAGCTGCACGTGTTCGAAGCATGTTTTATTTCCGGTTTGTGTTACGCAGTATTTAAGAGCGTGTACATAGTTAAGCCACGCCTATTTTTAGTTTTCGCGCTCAGATAAAATAACCCCATTGGTAGATGGAAAGAAATCAGGTAGTGACCTGGGTTTGAGAGTACAAAACTATGGGGAATAGAGAGAGACCCAAGCCTTGAAATACGGCATAGTTTTGAAATGGTTTACCCCGCTGAATCGTCATATGGAACATACGTGTTTTGAACTATCGTTATAAAATGTGTATTTTCAACATGTTCGAGTGTTAAATGCTGTAACAAACAATACGTATTTATTTAAATAAATTGCAACGAGTGAACAATTATTTTTCTCAAAGTAACCACTACCAATTAATTTCAATATGGCATGGCTAAATGACGACCGACAAGAGCTTTCCAGACGACACCCTTACGTATGATAAGAAACGAGGACAGCGAACGGCTCGTAACAAATAGAGCCCAACCCGTGGTTTGTTACACTATATTAAGAAGTAATCAATTTGATTGTGCTATGTGCTACAAATCTACTTTACCCTTTCATTCAAAAGCCACTAAACCAATTGAGCTGAAATTTTGCATGAGCAAAACTAAGATGTTCGGTTACCCTATTATTATTATTGCTACTATTCTTATTGCTATAATTACTATTATTATGTGTTCTGTCTTACAACCAGGCACGTAGCCAGAAAATACTTTCAGGAGAGTGGGCGGGGGCATTTTTTTTAACGATAATTGTACCACTACAGATAACATGGGACACTTCAATAAAACACAAGTTAACACAAAACATTGAATTTATTGTTGCCCAAATGAGATATAGTGGTCGGCACTGATTTTCACCACCAGTCGGTGGGCGTCAATTCACCCTCTTCCCCTAACAAAACAAGTCTGATTGCCTCACGTACACCATATTAGGTCCTTACGTCAACTACCCAAACTACTTTTTCCCGCGGGAAAAGACCTTCCGCGAGCCGGCCTGTCACTCTCGCGGAGGTTTAGGGGAAACACTTGTAGGAAAACTTTATTCTTTAGGATACGTCGTGGTAAATAATGTTTACCTTCTATTTAGTTGTCTTCGACATGAAGCCCCATCAGGGTTTGCGTGACGTCACAATTGTTTATTTACAAATCATAGTTTTGAAAGATTAGAAACTTATAGCCCATACGGCATGATAAGTTTACCTTGTTGTGAGAGAAATGTTAGTTATCTATGGCCTGCGCGGCAGGAAAATCATTGTTATCAAAGAAACATTAGTTACTTGTTGCCTACCTGGCATGACAGTTTTTTCATTGTTGTCAAAGAAATATTAGAAACTTGTTGCCAATCTGGTATGAAAGTTATACATTGTTGTCAAAGGAAAATTAGTAACGTATAGGTTTTGCATTGTTGTGATGGAAATGTCAGTAACCTATAGCCTGCGTGGCAGGAAACTCTTTTGTTATTACGATAGAGAAATAGTAGTAACTATAGTCTATCTGTCGTGAAAGCTTTCAAAAAGGAATTTTAGCAATATATAGCCTGTGTGACAGGAAAATAGTGTATTGTCATGAGAAAGAGATATAGCCCATATGGCATGAAAGTTTTATATAGTCATGGAGAAAATATGAGTAACATACCGTTGTTGATTATAGCCTTTACTACTTGTTGGGAGTAATCGTTTATAATATTACATTACATTGAATGTTAACCAATTTTAGGGTTACTGGTGGTGCCCGCGACTATCTTTTTTGTCGTAAGATTCATATTACATATTTATACATATATTTATACCAAGTATTTACTATTGTTCAATATTTATTCAATATAAATAAAATAAAATGTTATTTTCTGCTATATTTCTTTATATTGATATGTTATATCCTTCGCTGGTTCCCGTAGTATATATTCGTATCTATATTACTAAATAGTTGAAGTGTATGTTCACGGAAACAGAAAATGAACAGACCTGAGTTCGGCCTATTTGCTTTTGTTATTATCCTATCGGCTCCTCTGCAATTATTGTTCTCTATTTTATGTATTGTTTTGTTGTGCATCAGCCTTATTCTTTGGGAAGACTAAGGGCGGTGTTACACACTGGGCGTCCAATGAGGTAGAGTCGACACAAAAATAACAATTAATTTAAATTAAAACAAATTAATAATTGATCAATAACTATACATTCTAAATAAATATACGTCGAAATAAATTAAAAATATATTAAATGGCAAAATAATATTCTTTGTCCATGCTAAGAGAAACAATTTACAGTTTTATTCTCCTAGGCCTAAACGTTTCTATAATATTTTCAATGTCTACTGGTTTCCTATGTATTGACAGCAATGCTAAGGTCCGCCGCACATTGGACGCAGGGTAGGCACAGCAGAGACAAAGGGAAGGAATAGCACATAAAGAGGTTTAGTTAGGCAAGGCACCGTTTATTAAAACCAATTATAAAGTTAGTGACATAGCATGTAAAGAATACGAGCTTTTACTATATTTAGATTCGGAGTAAGACTAGGAATTTAATAATTTACTTCTACCGTACTCTGTAAAATATGTTGATAATGGGTCTGACAACAAACACTTTATATTTTAAGTAATTCATTTTGATAGCAATCTTTTCTCATAGCTAATCTTTCAGTTTCTTCCTCAGGTAGTCTGGGTTGCTTGTATAGTACAACCCTGGATTATATTGAACTAACTGGATAAGATTGGAATATTGCACTTTTTGTAAGAAACTAGGGGATGGAGG
Organism: Timema shepardi; assembly: GCA_902151425.1. NCBI lineage: Eukaryota > Metazoa > Arthropoda > Insecta > Phasmatodea > Timematidae > Timema > Timema shepardi. The sequence goes on along the minus strand of CABFVX010000491.1, from coordinate 188,586 downwards.
CGCAGAGGACACAGGAAAACCGTACCACTATTACAGCCAGACCGAAACGCGACAGAGTTAATCCTATACTGCATCTGTGCTGTGTCCAATGTGCGGTGAGCCTAACCCTGTAAGTCTTTCCTGTCCCATGCGGTTTTAAAGATAGTTCTTCGCTCGTTTCAGTGTGGAAAAGGACCGTTCTGCAGTAGCTGTTGTGACCGGAAGAGTACCAAGATCCTCAATAATACATGCATATTTGAGGAGAGAGTTTCGCAACATTCAGTAATGGCACCCACAACAGTCAACACTCTGTGGCCTTCTAGTCCTGAAGAGTGTTTTGTAATTCCAGTGAACACAGCTCAAATTATAATGTTAATATATTTGAATTTGTTTGTGTCAAATCATCAAAGTAAAAGCTGAATAAATCCTCAAGTTCTTTAGAATTTTTATCCGAAGAATATTTAGGAATTAAACAATTCAATCCTCGCAATAATTTTTTGTTTGTTGCAAACCTCTCTTACATTGAATTCTTGATTCCCTCCAAATATGGAATGAAATCACTTTTCCTATAGTACTCTTCTGGGGTACTTGCTTGGCGATTTTATCTAGGACTCTGGGTTCCTATGGGTTGCTATGAATAAGGCCATTCAAAATTAGGGTAAATGTGTCACATGGTAGTGCTGAAGGAGTTATTTGCATACGCCATTATATTCGCCTAGCGAATATTTTTTAAACGCACTGGAACCCCACTTTCACACTCTCATACTGAGATTTATTAAAAAATATATATCTTAGTACGCTTTTAGCCCTTATATTTAATATGTTAACTAATGTATTTATCTGATATGTAAATATATTATTTAGTTTATTTTTCCTCTGTGGAAATTTCACTATTGTTTTTGTTAATGTACAAATAATATAATTGTTTTCACACGCTTTAAACCTAATTAATAAACATAATAAATAACAAGGTATTTAAATAAATATTGAAAATTATGTACAACTAAACTATTATTATAAAATGACATAAAAACATTTTTCAACATGTCTTCTCAGTCGCATATTAACTTCCCTACAAGCCACACAAACAAATTGTCCACATGGTGGTTCGCACATTAACTTCCCTACTAACCATACAGACAAATTGTCCACAAGGTGGATTTGCACATTAACTTCCCTACAAGCCATACATACAAATTGTCCACAAGGTGGTTAGGGGCTAGTGACACATTTGTCAATCCTTACACTACTGTCTGACTATTATTTAATGTTCCCATAACTTTTATGACCCAATAAATTTTTTTTTCAATTTTATCTAACATTAAATATTATATACAAAATATTAACTACAACTTTTAAAATAGAACACTGACGTGTTGAGTGTATAGGCTAAATTTAAGATCAGACATACGATTTAATATTGAAAAAAATATATAGTAGATTTACCTAAATTGGCATCAATCTCATGTTAGACTGGTCTACTGATGATGGGAATATCGGGGTTCGATTACGGGTGGGATCCATTGATGGTGGATTTTCCTAAATGGTTTCCGAATATCCCTCCACGAAAATGCGGGTTAATTACCTCTTAAATGGCTTACTTGCTCACTTCTACCCCATTAGAGGAATGATCATTTACGCGTATGACTTGAACATGTAGTAAGTAAGACGAGGTGATAAAAAAAATTGATGTCACGCCAGCGCATTTATAATATGGCCTCAATATCACGTTATGTGGATATGTCGGATTAAACAAAATGTTGAATAATTGAAGGTTGGATAATCGGTCTCTACTGTACCTCTATACATATTAAAACCACCTCTAAAATTCCCAACTAGTAAAAGATGGCCTACATAAATAATATTTTTAATATGTTATATGATACCCTCGCTTCCCTACTTAGAGTACATTTCTTGGTTCGCTAATTGTAGATACCACACCATGCACAAATCGCATTTAATGAATTATTCCTCAAACTTTAACCATTTGTGTACTCCTTCCATGGCCATGATCTAATTAATACACTTCTTCCAACTCGTCATATAAAATGTAAACAAGTCCTTATTATTTTCTGCAGGACAAGCCTCTGTAATCCTTCACGTACCCCTGGGGCACAGACAATTAATAAACAGACTCTCAAACTTACAGGGGTTTTGCTACACTCCTTTTGCCAGCTTGAGTCCTTAAACAATGGGCTTCGCTAGTGTCACTGCTGGGTAGTGATAGGACTAACCACAGCGATCCTGGTGTTGAAGGACTCAAACTGCCAAAAGGAGTACAACTATCTTAACCTCTAGGTTGAGTATTTGGGTATATTATGTATTTGTTCCCTAGGGTTACGTGTAGCATAGTTTGGTAAACAATAAATACTATGTTTAATGTTACAGATCAAGGCTTGTTGTGTTCACTATGGAAAGCGATGTAGCCACCAACACTACAGCCTGTGTTATCAACACAGCTAACAATTTTTATCACGATATTCAGTATATTAATAGCTGCCCAGACTCAAAACAGGTCAACGGAATTGATTCCCCAAAACACAGAATTTGACTTCATCGTTGTGAGAGGAGGGTCTACTGGATGTGTGTTGGCCAGAAGGCTTTCTGAAGTACCCAGCTGGAATATCTTTCTCCTTGAGGCAGGGGGAAAAGAACCTGACGCAGCAGATATTCCAGGATTATACTTTTTTTTTTTTACGGAATACACCAATGGATTGGAAATACATGACTGTCCCATATAACAGTTCCTGTAATAGTGTAGGCTGCTTTTGGGATGGAGGAAAGGTTCTGGGTGGAAGCAATGTCTTGAATGCCATGTGGTATGTAAGAGGTAATACAGAGGACTACAATCCCTGGGAGGAGCTAGGAAAAATTTGATGAGGCTACAAATATATGATCCCATACTTCAAAAAATTCGAAGACAACAACGATATTAGAATTGTAAATTTAAAGTATCATGAATTTGCTTGACCATTGAAAGTGGAAAAAATTTCGTTATCCAGATGAAAATGCGATAGGGATGTTGAAGACGTTTAAGGAGATGGGTTACAAAGAGGCCGACTTCAACGGAGAACAACAAGAAGGAGTTGTACAGTATACGCTGCATCAGGGGAAAAGATGGATCACAAACACCACATTCTTAAAACCAGTCAGATATATACGTTCCAACTTGAAATTCGTTACCAATGTCAGAATTACAAAAATCTTGATTAACTCTTCAAGTAAGAAAGCTCATGGTGTGGAGTATAAAATGGATAATGAACTTAGCAGTTACTACATAGCAATAACAAAGAAAAAAGTGATTCTAAGCGCTGGAGCTATAAAATCCCCTCAGCTACTAATGCTATCTGTAATTGGACCGAAAACTGTTTTGGATGATTTTGGCATAGCCTTGATCTTGGATTTGAAAGTAAGATTTAACTCGTAGGATCTCGTCATTAGTTCTGGCGTTGAGTTTATATTAAATGAGAACACACAGTTGCGTTGTTTACAACACACAGCAGATAAATTTGAGTATTTGTTGTCATCAACTTGACCCTTGGCCACAACCAGAGTTAGCGAAACAATTACTTTCCATTATGTACAGACCCTAATGAGGCCTTGCAGTATATACTAGTAGGAGTTGGGATTATTCCGCAAAGTGATGGGAGTCTTACAAAATAGGTTGTTCTTCCACTTTGCTACTACAACCAAATTACTTTAAGAGTAATCTTTCCTCAGCCAAAAAGTAGAAGAAGATTAAAACTAGGTTCAAATGATCCTTTAACTAATGCCCTTATATACCCAAACTATTTTGCAGAGGAAAGTGATATTCACTCACAGGTCAAGGGCTTATTATTTGGTGTCAAACTTTCTAGATCAAATTCTCTTCTAAGTAAGGGTTATGCTCTTATTACGGATTTGTTACCTGGATGTAAAAGTCGGTACTGAACCTTATTGGAGGTTTGCATTAAGAACAAGTACTAAAGCTATAAATCACCCTGTCGGGGCTTGTAAAATGGGCCCCTATAACGACACGGATGCTGTTGTAGATCCGCAACTAAGGTATATGGCATTGCCAATCTTAAAGTTGTTGATGCATCCATAATGTCGGTGATACCTCGTGGAAATATCAATGCTACAACCATCATGATCACTAAGAAAGAAGCAGATATGATCAAAACTAAATGGCAAAAATCTTGAATTCATATTAGCTTCTGTATTAATTTAGATGGTGATGTTTATAATTTGATTAACCATATTTTATTCTAAAATAAACATTTTTGAAGACTTTATCCAATATTTTAATCATCATAAAAACAATGTAAAGTGTTAACTAACATTTATTGAAACTTTACAAATAAACTACTTACATTTTAATAAATACTAAGATATTTTTGGTGAACCAATGAAAATACGAGTATTAGGAAAGGTCTTCAACAAAGTTTTATTTAAAAACAAAATTTGTTAAGCAGGAGAGTTAAAATAGTTACCTAACAACAAAATAATACCCACGCTGGTGGCCACGTGTTCCAAATGTCAAACTCATTTAGTCTAGTAGGCCGTTAAAGGGGAGGTCGGGGTTTAAATCTCTAGCAGGTGTTCTGAGTAAGGCTATTCCTAAATAGTTTCTCACTATACCTCCATGTTAATGAGGTTACATTTTCTCAAAATTACACCTTCCTTATTCCTACAACATTGGTCTGATATTATACAGGCTATTTGGAAAGTAAACGCCCAAATTGCACTTATAGTTTGCTTGAACCAAAAGTAATACAAAATCCCTATACACTTAGATCCGGGAAACTATGCTAATACCATTACATTGTTTTCAAAGTTTCAGCAAACAACTCCGGGAGAGCAAAGCTGTGTAACTATGCGTGTACAACAGGTTGCATAGGAGTCAGACAAGTAGCACTGCACATGTAATAATGGCAAGCACTTGTTGTGATGTAGGACCATTAATGATGATTCTCAGTACGTATTCCCCTTTATAGATGGACTGGTGTGCTATTTACTATTAATTGTGGAATGTTCTGCTACCGTGCTTCAAGAAATCGATGTGTGAAATGCCACACGCCTAACTTCTATGCAACCGGTTGTACATATATACTTGCAGAGGTTTGCTCTACCCGCGTTGTACACTGAAATTTTGAACCCAATTTAACCGTAATAGTATAGTTTGCTGAATGTAAGCTTATAAAGATTTCATATTACATTTGGTTCAAAAAAAATTATATATGCAGTTTGGGCGTTGAGTTTATAAACATCCTGTATATACGTATTGCCCAAACTGCTAGTGAGACGCGATACAAAATAATAATTTGGTAAATTAATTAATTAAAAGAAACACATAGCAGACTAAGGAATAAGTAATAAACTATATACAAGAATCGAGTTTAAGGTATTTTCTCTTAGCTTACAGCTATGATACACTCAGTGGGTAATTTTTAGCTATAGGTATATATGAAAAGGATAATCATTGCAGGACGTCAACGTTTAATGCCATAGCTGGTTGGGCAGCCTTATATATATAGGCATGCGCACCTAACTAACAGATTCTACATAAATATAGATAAGAGCGTGTAGGGCGCTCGACTAGGGCATTAAACGTTGATGTCCTGTAACGATCCACACTGCCCATTAGGGACGGTTCGTGAGTAAACTTTAAGGGAGGGCGTTCTCTTAAAAATGGTTGAATTAGGTAGACAATAGCTTACCTTACACCATCCTGTATTTATCTTACAAACTACACTTAAAAAGTATGAAAAGCGTAAAGTAAATAAAAGTAAATAAAAGCTATAACGATATAAAAGTATAACAACTAACTTGGTTCAAAGTCAAATACTGTTCATAATGAAATACACCCCCCCTTCCCCCCACACACAAGTAAAGAAAATTATATAAACTTAACACAATATATACTTTGAAAAATAGTGTAAGTTTATCGGTTGAAAGAAAAAATCTTTATCTTTGGATTTTGTCTGAAATAAATTTTTCTATTACTAGTTTGTTAAAGTCTGGTATCTCAAGAATTATTGACTGTTCTATAGACAATATGGTCAAAGTATTTAATCTGTATTCACTCGTGTTGTTTCTTAACCAAATAACAAACACACAAAACAAAATAAATAGTTACTTTCTTTACACCCACATACCCACGGCAATTTATCAAAGAGTTTCTTATCCAAACGGTGCGTAGATTCTCCCCTTTCTTTGCAATTTTTTCTGTATCTGACTTAATTTAAGTTTAAATCGGGCACTGGCCTTCCATTGGTTTTAGTTTAAATTTTTCTTCTAATGATAAAAAAGCAACACCCAGTTTTTTTAATTTCGGAAACTTTCTTTTTCAATCAAGTAATTGAAAACGAGTAAACATTAGTATCGTAGCCCTTTATACTTAACAAATAGACTACCGACTGCAGTGTGTAACATAGAGTCTCACTTGAACTCAGCCCAAATAACGTGCTAGGCGAGCGCTGAGATAGGGACATAGACTTAAGGTTTTCATGGCAACTCCCCTGTGACGATAGCAAAGCTTGGGGCGTCGGGACAGCAAGCCACAGAGCCTATATTAACATAGGGGTGCTTTTTGTCACTTGTTAAAGCGACTATGGTTTACTAATTTCCTAAATAAATTGGGGAAATAATGTAACACATTTGGTTACTTATTTATGTTTTTTAACTATGCAATGTAAAAATTATGAAAAATGTATATACATTTTAAAGAATGTTTGGTTTCTTCTTTTGCTTTATTTTTCAATGAAGTCGGCGTCCCAAAGCCCTCTCTCACGAGCCGCTCCTGTTCATGTATACCTATATATAGACTATAGCTAATAAATAGCCGAGGGACTATCTTATAGCTATAAGCTAAAAGTAAATACCCCAAACATGATTTTTAATTTCTAATAGATGACGTTGATTCTATAGTTTTTTTTGTATTATAGTTTATTATTTATCGTTAAATGTTTGTGAGCTCGTTCTATTTTTAAAGAAGATTTGGAAGAAAAGTTTGAAACAACGAAATTATATTCTCATAAGCCCTACGTACAGTGGTGATTGGTAATTAAAAAACTTGGACCATACTTAACTTACGGAGAGATTGTCCTGGCTCAGC
>CABFVX010000491.1:115321-179662 GCA_902151425.1 Timema shepardi | reverse complement strand
AAAAAAAAAAGAAAGAAAAAGATTCATCTTGAATAAAAGTAAAAGTATTATTTTCAGTTTTTCTATTACACTGCTCCCAGATATTTCATATGGAGATAAAGGAAATCCTTCTCCTATGGAAGTGATCTTTTTTTATCTTTTTTTTTTGTAGTCCACTGGATCCACAAACACTGCCCAATTCTGTTCATGGAACACAATGGACTCTTAACCGGACATCCTCTGTTTCTTTATGGCGAGCTCCTGGAACGCTCTTCTTGGAAAGAACTAGGAAAGTTTTGCCTATACCCTCGCCTCTTTTTTCAGTATAAAAGAGTGTCCTCCCCTTTACCCTTATTGTGAAAGAATGACAAAGAAATAAGATAAATAAATTTTGGCTCTCTGTAGGACCACAAAAATTCATATGCTTTATCTTGTTTTATTTACTCTCGTTTCCCTTTCCCGCAGATATTTGAGAATGGTAAAACAAATCCTCAGAGCTAGTTTTAAACTTTCAAGATGATTTGTGAAAAAAAACCACTTTTAATTTTGGTATGGAACGTTAAATTTTACAGAAATCAATTATATATACTACAAAAAATTAAAAAATAAGAATTAACTGCTTTATTCATCCCACATGTTTATAATATAATAATAAGTAAAAATAAATTTGATTGCATAAATATGACTTTCAAGTTTTAATATTCATATATTATACACTAGACCCTTCCCCCTATACCCCCCTCCCCCACATTATTGTTTTCAACACACATATTGAAGAATTACCATAGACTCTGCCTTAAAATATGAGTGACTATCGACATTTTTATGAAGAATAAATTAAATTTTCAAAATAAAATATAGCATATGTTACTCGCTGATAATGTAGCTTTATATTGGTGAAAGAATCTTTAAAACAGGTCCAGTAGTTTTTGAGTTTATCCTTTACAAACAAAAAAAAAACAAATCTTTCCTCTTTATAATATTCGTGTAGATTTGTCCAAGTACCCACTACTTGTAAATACCTCAATTGATCAATACTTATTACTTTTAATGACTACATGTTGTTCACTATAGGCCTATAGCATTTTATAGCAAGCTCTTTAATTATTATTAATTCATTTTGTGTATATAATTAATTTATGTAAAATTTAAGTCTTGTGCACACTTTAATTTTGTTTGCTTGCATTACGTCTTAGTATCCGACCGCATTTGATTACGTTAATGATATAGAGATGAAAACAGTAAAACTTAGTGGACATGTACTTGCATTTGTGCGGTGGAAGATTGGGAAACTATTTATGGAAAAACACCCTCCATACAGCCCTGTGAGATTCAAACCCTGACTTCCTCATACCCAAGTAAGCAGACTATACAAGCTTGGCCTTTAATCAACGGAGCCACCGATTCAGGTCTAATTGGATCTTAAACATCAAATCAATTTTTATTAAATAATTAATTTTCCCTCCATGGTTATTAACAACTTAATTTAAGTGTTAAGTATTATGAGGGGTTATTAAAGAAATATAATCCGTATCCGCGAGTAGAGGGTATGGGAAAGGGGATGAAAAAACCAACTCCCACTACACCTGACCGAGATTTGAACTCAAACCTCCTTTCCACTAACCATCCAGTCTATTGCGAGGCCGTAATCTCATACTACGTGACCACGGGTGTGAGCATCAATGTATTTAAAAATTACAACGTTAGAGGTTGTATTTTAGTGGAGGTATTTTAAGTTCATATTCTAAACACAGTTATTATATCAGCATACGATTTACAAACTGACTTACTTAATAATCGTGCTTGTTAGGCCTACTACACAGTACATATACAATCTTGGAACATATCTATTTACTTAATGGTTATGAACCACTATGAATCTACTAGATATCTTCTTCAGCCCTACTTAGAGTCAAACCAGGGGTCTTCTAAACTAGTTGTCAACCACTCTTCCCACTTAACCATGGGCTACAAACGGTAACGGTAGTTTTTATTAACTTTGCTCATAGTTATTAGTATCTCTATGAAAAGAAGATTTTACACATTTCGGTCAAAAATGTGGATCAAATGTTCTTATCATTACCTCAGTCATAGCATTTATATTTGGATTTCAAGATAGATTTCTCCTTGGATTTAAAGGCGATATTTCCTTTTGATGATCAAGATATACAGAAAACAAGTGCATAATACATTCAATTAAAAAGTGAGAATAACCATTGCTCACGTGTTTTAGAACGTCAATCTCACAATGTGTAAAAAACCCCCTATCGATATGTATATCGGCCTTGTCTCAAAGAATGTCTCTGCCACATTTCATTAAAATTGGTCCATGGATTTGGCATTAATCGCGGAACAGACAGAGGAAATGCCAAACAGTCGAGTTCAAACAAGGCCATGCTCCACTCAGTCAAAAAAGTAAACACACATGTCTGAGATATACCAATGTTAATTATGAAAACAGATTCTGAAAGCAAACTTTTAGAAGAAATCCTTATAAATACAATAAAGGATAAAAAAAGAGTATAGCAAAATCTATTTTAGTGCTTCTCTACAGCATCTTTCTATTCGTCCCAACTATGTAAATTTTTATTTTAAAGGTGGGCTATATATAATTTAGAGTAAATTTACCATCATTTGCGCGAAGGTTAAGTTTGAAATCAAAAAGAATAAACCACCTTCAGTAGATACATCCGGGATTTGAACCCTGTCCTACAAGTAAACGGTAAACCCAAACTTATAAGCCTGACATTTGGTCCACGTGCCCACCAATGCTGGTAAAAAAATAATTTAAAATCGATTCTGACCAATAATATATTTCTAATCAGAATTCGTCCAAATTAAACAAACTTAATTTTATAAGATACATCCAACACTGAATCAAATTTTAGGAAACCAAATACTCACTTCCTGTTGACTCATAAACATAACTAGTCATGATATTTTCTTTATGAATATCATTACAAGAAAAAGTACTCTTAATATGTTCACGAAGGTCCCAATTGACCTGAGTTGCGTGTTTAAAAAATAATAACAGAAAAACTGTCTATGGATGCAAATTAATATTTGTAGTATTGGACAACATTTTTTAAATAGTTCTAAATTATTTACTATTTACTTTCTCGCTATCTTACAGGTAGAGAAAGTATTGTGATCGTAAAAAAAAAAATCGAACTCGAGATTTTGATGAATCTCAACGTTTCATGACCCCCCGAATCCGAAAAAGTTGTTTTTGAATTTACGTCTGTCTGTCTGTACCTCCAATTAGAGTCTAAAATATTTTACCGATCGGGTTAAGACTTGGTATTTAGGGTTTTCATAGGGTTGCCCTGAGGTATTTTTGGAATTGGATATCTAACCCTAAAATTAAGGGTAGTTTACCGAGGGGAAAAAAAGAGAAAAAATTGATTTTCTCAAAATTGGCTCTAACGATTTTGAGTAAATTTAATTTATAAACATTTCCAAATATTCCAAACAAAATGGCTTTTCTCAATATTTCAGCAAAAAGACTTTAAGGGGTCCGGTCTGATGCGTAAATTCTCATTTCGTATCATATCTCCGAAACTGTTTGAGAAATGAAATTACTTATCTTTACAAATATGTAGATATATTTATAATACAAATATTTTATTCAAAGCATATTTTTATAAAACCAATAACTTTTAAGCTATACGCAAATATATACATTTTTTAACTTTTCGAACACTAAAGGTAAAGTATTGGGACCGTAAAAAAAACCTAACCAGAAATGTTGATGGATATCGAGGTCTCATGACCCCCCAAACCCTAAAAAAAAGTCTTTGCAATGCCGTCTGTCTGTGTGTCTGTTAAAACTTAAAATTAAGAGTAGTTTAATAAAGGGCGAAAAGAGAAAAAATAGATTTCCTCGAAATCGGCTCTAACGATTTTGATTAAAATTAGTATTAGGCGTTGATTGGAATTATAAATAAACTGACTATTTTCATTTTATCGTGAAAATGATTTTTAGGGTACTTTACAAAAGCTGAAATATACGTATCTCCGCGACAATTTGAGATACTAAATAACTTATCATTGCACAATTGTAGTACTATTAAAAATTAAAAACTTTTATTTGAAATATAAACCAACAGTTTTTGAGATATTCGCAAATATATAAATACAATTTTGTGAACTTTAGTTGTAAAGAGATACTACTTGAGTTTTAATGAAATCATTCTCCAATTCCATAGAGTAATTAAATATAAGTCTCTAAAAAATTATGTTATTTTTCCTTAAATCTCTTAGGAAAAAGATTTGTACAACAATGATTTATCTCCTTCTGTTTAGACTCAATAGTCAATATTTACATTTTTGTTGGTCAAAATTTATAAATGAGGAATTTAATGGCAATACAATGACACGAAGATGTGCAACACCTAATCAAATGTTGAAAATTTTAACCGGAAGTCGAAATTTTAATGTGAAGTGTTGACCCTTGTGCACCCAATATTGATCTTTTTTATCGGTCCAAACATACAATTGATGTAATTAATTTTGTAAAAATAAAAATATAAAATTTTAAACCTTGACTATAACACCTTCCTCCAAGAACAATACATACCACTATATCCCCTCTCTTCAAGAATATTACATTCCACTATAACACCTTCCTCCAAGATCAATACATACCACTATATCCCCTCTCTTCAAGAATATTACACTCCACTATAACGCCTTCCTCCAAGGACAATACACACCACTATAACGCCTCTCTTCTAGGACATTAAACTCTACTATAATGCCCTCTTTCCGGAACAGTACATACCATTGTATCCCCTCTCTTCATAAACATACACTCCACTATAACGCCTTCCTCCAAGGACAATACACACCACTATAACGCCTCTCATCAATGACACTATGCACCACCATAGCGCCTCCTTTAAAGGATAATATGAATCACTATAACTACTCCTTTCAAGGACACTACTCACACTATAACACCTCCCCCTAGTACACTACGTACCACTATAACGTCTTCCTCCAGGACACTACGTACCATCATAACGACTCCCTCCAGGAAACTACGCACCACTCTAACGCCTCCATCCAAGACATTTATGTATCTCTCACAATATCGCCTTCCTCAAGGACACTACACACCACTATAACGCCTCCCTCCAAGACACTAATAACCCCTATAACGCCTCTCTTCAGGACACTATGAATCACTATAACGCCTCTCTCCAGGACACTACGGACCACTATAACGCCTCCCTCAAAGACACTATGGACCACTATAACGCCTCTCTCCAGGACACTACGGACCACTATAACGCCTCCTACAGGACACTATATATATAACGCCTCCCTCCAAGACACTAAGAACCACTATAACGCCTATCTCCAGGACACTACGGACCACTATAACGCCTCCTCCAGGACACTATATATATATAACGCCTCCCTCAAAGACACTATGAACCACTATAACGCTTCTCTCCAGGATATTACGAACAATCATAACAACCCCCTCCAGGAAACTAAGAACCATTCTAACGCCTCCTTACAAAGACATTGCTAGACATATAACATCTACCATGTAATAAATATACTCACTAAATGAAATAAACCAAGTGTAGAGACTAATAAAAATAATAATAATAATTTAAAATATCTTCGGGGTGTCCTCTGGGGGGATCGAAACTAGGCAAGGAACTATTTTTATCAGGCTGCACTTTGGAAGTTCCCTCCCCTTTCTACACTCACCGACCAGATGCTGCGGATCTCCACGGCTCGTCCAGGTTAGAGTCTCGTAGGGTGAGCCACAGGACCTCCGCTACCAATGTGTGAAGGGAAAGAGGTTGTTTGTTTTTTTCAATGGATATGCCGTCAGGGAGCATAAGTATAAGTGTGCATATAAAAAAAATACATAGAAATCTCTGGGTTAACCTTTTGCAAGTTGAAACCTAAACTTTTAATTTAAGAAAAGATAAAACTTGGTACCCTACCTACCAGAAGTCATAATACGTTATAATACTAATTCACATAAGGAATGTTGGACATAAAAAAATAGTATTCCTGACTTTGGTGACAAAAAATAAAACATTTACAATCAGACAACAACAAAAAAATTGAGTAAGGAAAAGCAGAAAGAAAAAAATGATTGGGGCCTTGCACGGTCCAGAACTCGCGACCACTGATCCAGTACAAGTAGAGTTATCCACTAGTTTTTGTGTAGCGGGAAGAATCCCGGCGTACTCAACAGTTCTGGTTTTGGTAAACTCCGTAAATCACGGGGTAGCCGTCCCGGAAGGCCGCGAACGCTTCTTCACAAAGACTTGCCGTCCCTTCTTCCCCTAGGCCGCGATTTATCATCCGTCCATCGAAAATTGCCACTTAAAACTCATTTTTGTTTGTGGAGCATAAATCCAAAACCACCATTTTTCTCAGCAACTTATGGTGCCCACCCCTTTCTTCTCGCGCCTTTTCCACTTCCTGGTATCATTTTAGCGGGTTTTAATAAGGCCCCTCCAGTAGCATAAGATAAGATTAAAAAAAAACAGGTGAGTGATATAAGGGAAATTTGCAAGAAAAATCAATTAATCAGGAACAGGAAAAACGACAGAAATAAAATGGGTTTGATGAAGTAGAGAATACAGAAAGGTAAATAATGTCAAAAAGTCAGAATTAGGCCAAAACATCCAATTTCCAGGTCGGGCGGGGATCCATCAACCCAAACCATATAGCCATTATGCTCACTCCCTCCGTATGAAAGGATTTGTCGCTTGGGGATGGAGAGGGGCTTTCGGGCTGGGGTAGTCATCCACACAAGTTAGAGTGTCGGGCATGCGCGTTAGCTTCACTTCTTCTCGGTCCGCGCAAGTGCAGTGAGGACCGGCCCCGGTATTTGATCCTGTCGTCTGCAACATTGCGGGCTTCCTCTTATGCCACGTTAAAATATTAGATTGTAATTAATCCTCCAGGTAAGTATGTGTTCAGCTAAGTTTATAATATAGTTAAAGAATGTTCTAAATAGCGTTATGAACCGTGCAGAGCTTACAAATAGATATTACAAGAAATATGAAAAAGGGAATATTGAATTTTAACAAAGGGTCTCAAATAAATTAATTCTAGGAGCGGTAAATGCCCTCTTCACAACAAAAATAAATCAGGCCTACCAACCGAAATCAATTTTACTAATAAAACAAATTATATTAAACAAAGGTGAAATGAACTTTGTTACAACCATGACATTATAACGCCTCTTTTCAAGTACATTATACACCACTAAAACACCTCCTTCCAATAACACTATGCACAATATAATGCCTCCCTCCAATAGCATTAGCCAACTCTAGAACGCCTTCCCCCAAGCTAGAACACAACGCACCACCATAACGCCTCCTTCCAAGCACACTAAGTGCCATATTTAAGCCTCCTTCCACCCTCACAGATGCATCTATAATGACGAGTTTGTTTGTCTGTCGGTCAAGAGCGTTGTTCAATATCTACCGCACGCAGAGATTTGAAATTAGAAAAAAACAGTAAACCCTGTGCACAAACATGTGCACCTCGAAGATATAACTTTAAAATTTAAATTTGATCTTTTAAATTAATTATAAACAGGAAAAATTGAAAATATGTTAAGTCCGTGAGATGGATTTAGTACCACATTTCATAAAGTTGTGCAATGTGGGTTGTGGTAGTTAGCTCCTGTGAGCCTACATGTACCCCTGGAAGCTGAACATTTATTTTGTTCATTCGTTTTATTTTTCCATTCCTTAAACACTTTTTTTACCTTTATGCCATTTTTTATTAAATCTACTTTTGATACTTTTTTACTCTTTTCGCCTTTTTTACCTTGAATACCTTTTTTACCCTTTTACCCGTTTTACCATGTATGGCATTTTTTTCCTTTAGCCCTTTAGCCCTTTTTTTACAATAATTGCTCTTTTATGCCATTTTATCCCCTTTGTCTCTATCCCTTATTGCCATCTTTGTACTTTTTACCCTTGTAATACTTTTAAAAAGCGTATAACCCGAACGGGTAGTAAGACGCGGTGCTAAATATTATTATTTTAATATTTTTAAAGAATATAAGCCTTTTTACTTACTATTTTTACAAAACAATTTTTATTAAATTTTATTCATGCCTATTTTGCTCTTTCAACCCTTTTATTGCACTTTTTAAGTATTTTTATACTTTTTCAAACACTTTCATCCTAAAATATGTATCTCGGGCTAATGTGAAAAGGTGATAAAGTACAAAAAGGATAAAAAGTAAATATATTGAAAATTTGAAAAATGTTTTAAAGGATAAGTAAAAAGGGTGAAAAGTGCAAAAAAAAACCTAGAGGAATAGAAAGGGTAAAAAGGCACAGAGAGATATAACGTCGATAAGTGTAATGAAGCCAAAAAAGCTAAAGTGGTGAAAATAGCAAAAAGGATATCAGGTTAAAAACAGCTAATAGGACAAAAATGTCAAATATAATAATAGAGGTAAAAAGTAAATTTCATAAAATAGAAATGCTATAGGAGTTAATAGGAGTAAAAGAGAAAAGAGGGTAAAAAGTGCCAAAAGGTCCAAATAAGTTAAAGGACAAAAGGGTAAAAAGGTGCATAAAGAGTATAAAAAGTGAAAAGGGTAAAAACAATAAATGTGTTAAAATGTGTAAATGGGGTGGAAAATAATAAATGTGTTAAAATGGATAAACGGGGTAGAAAGGATTAATGTGATAGAAAGTGTAAACGGAGAAAAAGGGTAAAAGAGATAAAAAATGTTAGAAGGGGTAAATTGGATAGACAGAGTAAAAAACGTAAACGTGGCGGGTAAATGAGGTAAAATTTGTAAATGAGGTGGATAGATGAAAATACAGAAAAATATATTATCTTTATTTTATTTACTTTGTTGGCATTTTACTCTTTTTAACCTAAGATAATACGCTTTTTTTTTCCTTTATTGCCCTTTTTTCTTTTACTACTCTCTTTACCCTTCTAATTTTTTTTTGTTGGATCTAATTTATAATCTTGTTACACCTTTTTAGCTTTTTTTAAATACTTTTTACACTAAACTAATTCTCCTGGGTATCGCCGGAAATTTAATTGCTTATTTTACCTAGTTAGTTGAATAGCAAAGGAGCAAATTTGTGTACGGGTGAAAGAAAAACACAATTCAGTCCAGAATATTCAGTATATTATGTTTGTTTGTGTTTACGTACGTGCTCGATTGTTTGAGCACTCACAGTGAGCATTGAATCTACATAGTAATACGAATACACGAATAACAGTATCACAAATTGCACTCTTGACACATTTAATTTGTTCACTAAACATGACCATCACAACCAAATATAGGAATATATTTAGGAAATAAATTCTACAAATATGATCACCCCTCCAGAATATCCGCATCTTACGCTCATTTAAAGACACGAGATGAAACTGATAAATACTAATGACGTTGACTAATTGATAAATCCGAAGATATTTTGAGAGAAGTGCGCAACATCTTAGCTTGACGTACTTGGTGGGGATGTAGGGTACTCAAAAAAAAGGTATAAGTTCTGGAAGTTTTTACATTAAAACCTTTATTTGGTCAAAATAAACCAAATGTTGCTTCAGTACAAACGTAGACCTTAATTTTATTCATATAGTGACCTCAACAGTTCTTAATTATCTGTCAAGGATGTCCTGGAATTTAATAACTACTTTTCTCTTAATTTAAATGTTTCTCATATAATGCTGCTATGCTCATAATATATAGTCAACAATTCTTGATATCATATGTACAAAAATAAACTCTATGTTTCTAATGGAACAATTCTTTATTTATTTTGACCACCCTTTGCAATAAAAACTGCCAAAAGACTGGTCTTTTCTCGCATTCCTACATCCCCACCTTAAGCGCTCTAAGCACTTTCATACTCTACACCAGAACTGGATTTTTTTTTGCTGAAGTGCCACATTGATAATTTAATAATAGGTTTAAGAATGGACTAGCAAATAAAATACAATTATTCAATAGACGCTGTTTAATAATTTTAAAACAGAAGAAAGTTGCATATATAACATAAAATATAAAGACTATATAATATAAAAATAGGTGATTCTCAAATAACACATATATTAATGAATGCCACTTTTTACATGTTTTATGGTTTCATAATTTCTTTAATGTCAGGTGCAAATACAGTAATATGACTATTAAAACAGCTTTTAAATTTTCCTCGGCATGTTTAATAAAATGGTTTATTTTTCCAATGAATTAATTTTTTAAATTCTGATATTCTTAGGAATAAGCTTTCTCTTGGAAGATAGCTTGAGGGCCATATAAAATATATCCTACGTGATTACTGAATGCCGCCCGTATTCGGCCCGTAACTTGCAATTTTATGCTAGACATCAATGTACGGAATATAAAGTGTCTAATTCATTCTGAAAGGTCTCGTGTTTATCTGAGGACTGAGGATAACACTTACCCTCTTCTGCTGATGAATATAAACACTCACTCTACTATTTTGCGCCTGGGCAGCATTGATCTACTCTTTAAAAAAACTTTATTATTGTTTCCTATTCTAGATAAGCATACGCTTCCACGGATGTTTTTAATCTACATCCTGACAGGAGGAAACCTATTCGTCATTTCCAGGAATAAACCAAATAGCCTGACTTGTAATCTTTTTTACTCAATGGGATTAGAAACTCTGTTCATTACCGCATTAAAAAAAGTAGACTATAAATATAAAAAATCTGTTTCCTAGAAATATACCTAAATTTTTTTTGTGGCAATAATTTAGAATGATTTAAGAATGTATGGTTTTCGTTTCAATATCATATAATTAAAATTCTCTGAATAAAGCCTAGATACATTGATGTACATTTTTGTATATAACATTATTGGTGCATCACAGGTAGGAAACGGGTGGTCACTATTAGATCGCATGTCCATTACATCGCGTTTTGGGAACAAATATATTGCAGGTCCATCACGTCGCATTTCCCCCACCTATCTATACACAGCAAACCCTACTCTGACGTACAACCAATAAGATTTAAGGGGCGAATATATACAATTACATCGCAAGTCCATTACATCGCATTTCCATTACGTCGCGTATATTTTTAATTTGAAGATTATATTCTTATTTTATTACTTCATCTTTGATTTTAGTTACACCATAGCAATTGGAGTTTATAAATTCAAGTCTCCAAGTTTGTTTAAGGACATTCGATTTCTGGCAAGTTAGAAACTTTCAACCTTCCAAACGCAAAATTTAAGGTGGGTGAAATACATGAGAGTGTATATGCTAACGTTTTCCATATCTGGAACAGATGAATACTTTTTAAATCTAACTAACTACTTAAATTCAAGATGAGAGTCGGGTACACCATCCTTGTAATCAACTTTGCAAACAAGGGGAACTAGGCACATAATCCTTTCAACCAAACCTACCTTCATAGTGAGATTAAAACCTCGTTTATTATGTAACAAGTTGAATCCAGCATGTTGGAAGACAAGACACGTGAACAATTAAGCTGTGTTTATTCTTGCCAACTTGTTGGACCAACATCCCGGTTCCTCCCTTTTTTAAAATCAATCTGCACATTTCTAGCCATGGATAACGACGTATTACTTGCCGTTTCTTCATTTATTTGATGACAGGAAGTGTATTCTTGCAGAAAAACCAAAACTTAAGAAATGGTAGGGTATTCGAAGTTTTTTTTGCTAGACGTCGAATTGAAGGTGTGTACATGGTAATGAGCTACCTACATTTGTAAAGGGGAGATGATAGCTTTATACACATGTAACATCACAAAGAACAGAATACTTTTGATATAACTCAATTAGGAATCTAGTAGCCGAAGCTATTATTATTTATTATATTTAGTGAGGAATTCTCCATATAGATATTATACTCTGAAAATTGAAAAAGGACACCTGGACACGGGTCCCGGGCTCGATTCTAGTGTCCAGGTGTAATTTTTACATTTTTAGAATTTAAATCAATTATTTTAACTGTATTAACCTTGTTTCATTCCATGATCACAAAATTATGCAAGCCCAAATTTTAGAAGTTAAACTAATCTGAAAATAAAACACATGCTTCACAAAGGTTAGACACTCATTCAACTCGATAGCGCATGCACAGAACCTCCCAACTCGGCCAACATGTTGGGTTCGTCGTTTTTTATTTCTAACAAATTATCCAACACAATTCAACATAACTTGATGGCTCTGACCGGCTCTCCCAACACCAACGTGTTGTCCAACATCCCAAACAAGTTGGGAGTGCGTTTATATTGTAACACAACTTGTTGGGATCGTGTTGGCCAATGTGGTGTGCTCTGTGTAGAGAGGTGGAGAACTGCGACGTGTTGGACCTGCAATGTATTTGTTCAAAAACGCGATGTAATGGACATGCGATGTAATTGTTCAAAAACGCGATGTAATGGACATGCGATGTAATTGTATACAGCCAGTGAAAGTAGATCTCGTATCTTTTTTAGTTTTCAGATAAGACTCTTATTATGGAAATTGGACTGTACACGCCTAACACTAGAACATTATAACCTACTTTAGATTTCTTATCTTCGTAGCAGAAATAATATTAGTAATAATATTATAATATAATAATAATAATAAATAATAATAATACTTAGCACCACGTCTTACTACCCATTTGAGCTATACGCTTAAATACTAATTACACTAATTTGTTAGGAATTGGGAGGGTTGAATATAAAGGAATTAAACCCACATTTTCGTAAAGGGAGAATTGTAAACCATTTAGGAAAAACCACCCCCTGTTCACCCGAGCGAGATTCAAATTTAGATCTCCCCGTCATCGACAGTCTAGCTTAACATGCAACTAGCGCGTTAGCTAACTACGCCACAGGCGCTGGTATTCAAATAGAGATGGTAGGAATTAAGAGACTGTATATATCTTTGAAATTTTTATATTTTATGTTTTTTTCATGTCAATCTAATAAAACCTGTCCAACTTAAATTTACTTAAAATTGAATTTTATATTTTTCTAATATCTTTAGAATTATAAAGACTTGTTATTTTACCGCGTCTTAAAACCAATTATGATTATATGTACAGAAATTAATTATGTTTACTGATATGAAAGATATAATTTTAATAATATGTACCTGAATTTTCATGAAGGGGAGAGTCGGAAGCCATTAAGAAAAAAATCCCTTCAGTAGAGCCAACCAGTATTCCAGCCCATATCACCCCATAATCGATAAACCAGACTAAATAAACTAGACATCTAGACCTCGTTGCCCCAGGTGTGGCTAATTAGTACTTGCTTTATGTATCTAATCTGCAAAATTATTAAACTTAAACATAAATAATAAAGTTAATCATAAATATAAATGTAGTAATAATATAATCAACTTTTATAAGTAAAGCTAATATTTTTGGGCTTGGGCAGCGTTGAAGAAATTGCTTCCGTTCAAATCACATTTACCTGTTCTAATATTAAAATCCTGAACATTTTTTAAAGTAAAAATCTCTTACTAACAAAAGTCTATAAAAGTTTGTTATGTATTACTATTTCAGCACTTCTTATACAACCTATGTATCGCAGCACTTCTGATACACCCTGTATATCGTAGTACTTCTGAGACTCCCTGTATATTGCAACAATTCTTTCATCCTATTTCATATTTTTCCAGTTTCCTCACGCAATTTTCCACGACTGGAAAATATTAACGTCATGAATCAACCAGAACAAATAACACAAAGCCCATACAACGTACCAAACAAAACATTTTGACATTTCTAAACCAACCACATGGAAGCTCCCCCCCCCCCAAACCCTTTGACCCCTTTCATACATCCTATAATAATTGCCAAGTGTAACATATAAAAACAAAAGGCGACATTTCATATTGGCTGTGATAATCCCGTTTTCACGCTCGAACATCAAAGTATTAGTTCACAGATTTTAGGCTTACGAAAAAAGCAAACTAAGCTCGTCCTTTTAATGTTTTATTCGGGAAAACCCTTCTTTACTCGTTAAATAGATTGTATTAAAGTCACCGGTATCGTGGTTACGTGGACTAAACGTAAATCTCATTTTATTATGGTTTGCCGATAGTTAGGGTAAGGGTGGTCCTCGAATCCAAGCCGGCTGTACAGAGAGTAGTTTTACATAAGTTGTTCCCTACTATTATTCCAGAAAATGCAGGTACCTTTTATATACCTTCTACCATCATTATTCCTAGTCCCTCAGTGTAATTAAACGTGGATATCTCATAGGGTTAGTAAGATGGAACTTATTAAAATATAAATTAGACTTGTTTGGCGCCTTATGACACATAACAAAAGCGTCACTAAAAGAATAACCCAACAATAATGTTCTGTTATGTGACGCTCCAAGCCACTCGGGCTGAAACTGTCGATGCAACAAGATCGCCGACTCATCAGTAAAAGCATGGATATAGGACTGGTTCAAGGTGTTCAGAGAAATGCGACCCGTCAGTGTTTTATCGGCCCGTGTGCCGCAAGTTGGCCAGTGGTCGTGCCCGCAGGTTGCAAGGACGTTTAGTGGATACGTAGAGAGGAACTGCTCGTCGGAACTTCCTCGATATAGGTATTATCTGCGTCTAAAGGTGTCAATTATAGTTTAGAACTTCTTTTAAATCAGCTCCAGTGCTCAAATGGTCTAAGGTGTCACTCTCGTGTAAGAGTAGCCTGCTGAAGAAGGGTAGGTCATGGTTCGAGTCCCATTTGGTTCTACTAGCAAAAAGTGATAGTGTATAATATGTGCACCTTTAAATTTTTAAGATGAATTTATAAAATATTTTCATAAGAAATATTTTTCTGAAAGTATGTGTATTGAACTAAAATGGTCTGAACAGAAATAAAATTTACTATAAAAAAGTAGAGGGGCTGATGATACCTTAATGCCAAACTAAGTATTTTATTTTGCCCCCTAACAGTTGAATTAAAAAACAACAAAAAACAACATAGTAACCTCCAAATTAAATAATCCACCAATTTTAATCAATTTTGAATCGTTTTGAATCAATGTATATTTATTATTCCGTTAAAAACACACACAATAAGAATATTTTTTTTCTTTTTTGGAAGGTCAAGTTAAGTATAGTTGTCCCCGTTCCTTCTCCGTCATATTAAAATTTTTGATCTTTTATACAATATAAAAACTTTGTTTTACATCATAATATTAAATTTTACATCTTAATAATTTTTCATTAAAATATATAGCACACAAAACAAAAGGTGAAAGGGCCAAGTTAGACATAGTTCTTCCCCCTAAATTAAAATGAGTTTTTTTAAAATTTCTGTTAAATATGACTGGTTTTGTAACGTATATCTTTTCAAGAAAAAAATTATAAGGTGGGGAAAAAGTGGAACCAAGTTCGGTTTTAATTAAAAAATAAATGTATTGCTGTGTACCTTTTTTCGTTCTACTAGTTTTCACAAAAGTATTGTGTTTTACACTTTAATTCCAGAAAAAGCACACCCATTTTTGGGATGGAATAGAGACTAACTACTCATATTTTCATCCGTAGATCTTATTTCATATTAAATATTTTCTCTTTCAAAGAAATAAATGTGAAAATCGCAATAATTAGGTGCAACTTAGGGTAAAATTAGTAGTTTATTTAGTGATAAGAAAAACTAAAATTATTGTGTAGGAGGAAGTAGGATACGCCTGCCTTTGATCCTCTCCTTTTTCTCATTCTACTTTTTCCTTGTAATACTATTATGACCAAATACTGTCAAATAAAACAGTTTAAAACAAAGCATTAAAAGTAATACACATTTATCTACTTTAAATGTTCATGTGTTTCTATAAAAATATACAATTTTGTTTATTTTTTCCAATTATAATAATTAATTCAAAAAACCCTATTTGGTTGCTATATTATACAAAATATGACATTTATATCAACATAAGAAAACATAAATAGTACCACTCACAATTTTGACACAAAATCTTTATCATTCTAAATATTTTTTCTCACTTAACTGTTGAGGTTCGAAATGCCATACTTAGCCCGATTGGCATGACAAAAACAAAAATTATTTGATAGGGTAGGAAATACGATGAATTTGGTCTCCCAACTTGTTTGATACTAAATCTTTTTTTCTTGCAAAACTATTAAGCTTGGAACCCCCTAAACAAAAACGGTCATATTATCTCTGGGGGTGGTGTGAAAAACTTAATAATTGTGTCCAAAATGTTGCAAAACAGGTGCAAAACGGTCGTATATCTACATTTTAAAATTGAGTGGATTTGAGGGGTTAACTTAAATTATATATATATATTATAGATATACATAATAGTTTTATCTATAGATCGTTTGGATTAGCTCCTCGCACCGCCTAATATTATATGACTTAAAATGTGAGGGCTTTAATCCTAAAGGGGCATGTTGATAGCTTTAACCACAATTTTGTAATTAATAATAACCACTTCTTAAATAAATTGGGATCTAACCGCATTGGTGGTTACGTGGTCTAAGTGTCAAGATCATTGATTTTCCGGAGACTGAGAGGTCAGGGATCAAATTCCTGTCGGGTGTCATGAAAGAGGTCTATCATAAACGGTTTCACATACTCCATTCAAACGGATAAGGGCCCATTTATTCTAAACTCTAACTTTCTCACCCTTACCCTATTAGCGTGAATAAAAGTATATCCGAAAAGCTTGAATAAATACGTATGGTATATAACGTACGTAACATGTTTCAAAACTCTGGTAAGAGGCAACCTCAACCGGTTCCCGATCATCATAAGATATACTTTCTAAATAGTACGTCCCAGGTGATGATACACAAAAGAAGAGGTTCTAACCTTGTACCAAAATCAAGCCTCATGCACTGTAGATTCACACGTTTGCCTAAAATAAGCGCAGAACATAAACGGTGTTACGTGACGAGATCTAAGCCAGTTACAAGATTTCGGCTTCATCGGCGTGAGCTGTTATACTCTTATTCCGCTTCCTTGGTCCACTTTCCCTGACGTCTATGTTAAGTTCCCCAGCAGCTGACGTAGAGCCGGTAGCTTAAGATTGATATTTCCCCCTCTTCCGTCACCCTTATATTTACTTTTTGCACTCGCCTATAAAAATATAGATCGAATGTACCAAATAAATAACGGGGAAAAGTGGACTGAAGAAAGACACTATAGGTCTTTACTTAACAGTTCTTAGTAGGATTAAGTACCACTCTCCCGTAAACACTATTTCACTTGAACTTATTGCAATGGGGAAGATATCCTGCCTCAAGACTATCATAGATATTGATGTTTTATGTCCCCCTGCACTCATAAAATGCTGTTTTACAAGAATGCCTGTTTCTTTGTCAGTAATAATCTGGGACTAAAAACAAAATAATTTTACGGATTTAATTCAATATTGATAATTGAGTGTTAAATAATCATGGCTCAAAGCAAAATTGGGATTTTACTTCAAACCCCAAATTTAAGGATAGTTTACAGATTTTTTTTTGTTTAAAGTTTATTAATGAAGGTTATTTCATATATATTGTATTTTTAAGAAAAATTAATTGCAGGTGTCATTTTCTAAATGACTAACAGTTTTTTCCAAAAATTATATCTGAGGTGTGTTTCATATGAGTAACAAAAAGGATTAATAACCACCAGGAAACCGGGGATGACATGGAAACTCCAGGGGGGTCAGAGTGACAGAGAAAGGTCAGGGACAGTTAAAATATCACTAGAATTTCCCGATATTTTTGCGATAATTTTTGAAATATGAAATAGAAGAGAAAAACCCTTATGAAAGTACTAGCTTGATCTTGAATTCATCCAATTTGCTAAAGAGCATTGACTTTTTTGTCTTTAATAAATATTTTTTTAATCTGCAAACAAAAGACGTGAAAATAGCGACATATTTTATTTTGTACTTACACGTAAAAATATTGGAGAAATACATATTTTATGGCTTGAAATATGATCTGGGAGTTTCAAAACATTAAACTTGTTTCAATACAAACAAAATATTATTTTTGGTTCATATCATTTTATAAAATAGAAAGTGTTTAACTTAGATTTTCTGAACAAGTAGAATATTTAGGAGTATTAGATCACATCACTACAAAACTAAATTAACCTCGGACAATACGGCTAACACATAATATCCAGTTCTAGTGCCTATTTACTTACTCTACCAGTATGGCACTAGTAACTCGAAAGTTCATTTCTGTACTCACCAAAGTACGCCACAAACGCTATCTTGTGTTAGTTTTATTCAATCCACCTCATTTCACCCTACCTTATCTTGAGCTAGTTCTATTCATCCACATCCGTGAACCCTATACTTATCTTGCGCTAGTTCTATCCAGTTCACCGCATTACACCCTATACTTATCTTGAACTAGCTGTATACAGTTCACCGCATTACACCCTATACTTATCTTGAGCTAGTTATATCCAGTTCACCGCATTATACCCTATTTCTTTCAGGTTCATTCTAATGTTTTACTCCCATTTGTGCCTGTCTTTCGAATGGTCTCTTCTAATTCGGTTTGCCTGTCAGTACCCTGAACACGTTTCAAGATTCTTCCATTTGCGTAGCATGTCAGTAGCTAGCCCGGTCGCTCGCTCCACTACGTCACACCTCGAGATAGTATTGTGACGCTCATTAACATAATTTCCACATCCGTATNCCCTCCTCCTGCCCCCTCCTCCTGACCTCACCCCTTCCACCCCCAGCCCAGTACATGTTGGTTCTTGATGATTAATTATTAATGATTGTTAATTAATTATTGTTGATTTATTAATTCGTAGGATAGAGGTGTTGGAGTTTTTATTCATAGATTTGTTTATTAGAACCTCTCACTATGGTGGTTGGGGGCTAGAACGAGCATTGAAAGGCAGCAGTGGATACGCGCGGTGCTAGTTGAGATCCCTCTCTAGCAAGTGTCAGTGGCCGACCGAGGGCCGAGCCCTACCTTTCACTTCCCTCCTCTGACTGATGGTCATGAGCACTTGAATTCTCCCTCCCCCCCTCCCCCCCTCTCTCTTCACTCTGCCCATTTATTGTTGTAAATTCCCCCGAGCCATGAAGGTTGTTAGGTGACTCGTAAAAGAAATGTTAAATTTAAACATCTGTACTCCTTACAGACTCATTAACCTGTAGACTGCCGCTCATTCACTGCTGGTAATGAGCCACTCGTCACAGATTCAGGAACTCACCCACCGGTCGTTAATGAGCCAAGAATAGACAGCGATACACTTGCTGTCTCTGGTACTACTTCACACCAGCCCCCAAGCTCCCTGTAATGACCCGAGTTCGTTAACCGCCGACCAAATTGAGCACAATACCGTTATATAATACTCAAGCTCGTGAGTTCATCGAAGCCGGCCGAATAAATGTTCCACTAAATGCTTGACACAGGATTCAAACCTGGGACGTTTAAAAAAATCTTCTCTCTCTCTCTCTCCTATCCTAGAAGCTCTATCTCAAACATTATGGATAAGTTGAAATAAAATCACAATATTGTCTGAAATACGTAGAAAGTGTTGTTATTATTATAACAACCATTTTACATATATAGTCTAACTCCGCTTCTCTCCATCGCTTTTGTATTAAATACCTGGTTGTATTATGACAATTTTACTAACACATAGAGTATAGAGCGAACGGGTAGTAATACACAGTGCTAAATATTATTATTATATCTTAGCTGTACGACAAAACCAATTTTTCTGTCTCTCTCGGCTTATGCAATATTCCATTTTCCGAGATCGAGCTTGCCACACTCTCTCTTATTAAAATAACCAAGTAGCACCAGAGCTGGCAATCGTACGATGCAAGAGTGGAATCAGTGACGAAATCATATTAGGTGTTAAAGAACAAGGGCCTCCTCGCTTATTTAGCCAAGGTTTAATGTAACTTCATCTGCGTGGAGGGAAGGTGGGACCGTTACTTTCATAGTCGTCGTACCGCAGCTTGGGTGAATGAAAAAAACAACTCAGGGGACAGTTTGTTACCGCAAGGTCATCTGGTGGTCTAGGGGGTAGGGTGTCAGACTTCATTGCTAGGGGGTCAGATGTTCAATCCTAAGTGCCGACCCCTTTTCAATGTCAGTTATTAGTTCCAACTCAACATTGGTCATCTTTAAAAATGTCTCACGTGCTAGTCCAGAGCTTGTGCAAAAAAAATAAATCTTGGCAGTCTAATTTATAGTATTCAAAACACAAAAAGCTGAAGTATACGAAGATGTCTGCTAAAAGTAGAACATCGCTTAAAACATATAAATTTTGATAATCTTACATAGTGTTGATTTCAAACTGATGAATAGAAAAAATGTACCTTCACCTGCGTGGAGGGAGGGTAGGTTTGCGCGCCACCTGTTTGCACCACCATGCTTGTTCATTCTGTGCGCGAGCACCTGTGCACTATCATTTGCTATTCATTCAACGCCAAAGTCTACCCCACAGTTGCATTAATAGCGCATCGAGCAGACACCTTTGTACAAGTCGCTAGCTAGAAGGTGTCTAATAGATAATGGTACTTACACAGACCTGATACGGTCTACGCATGTGCAGAGACCATTATGGTATTTAGGTCACTACACAAACAAATAATTATTTGGGCTGTAGGAGGAACAAGTATACTTTTAATATTATCATTTCCACCAGTTTCACTGCTTAAATGTATTTTAAGATTAGGAGTCATATTCATAAACATTTTAAATGAACGTATTTGTGTGTGTACCCATATTTGCGTAGAGGGAGAATGAAAAACCTCCCTAAATAAGTGGGTCTATCCAGGCAAGTTCACACACAGGGTCAGACATAAATTCAAGACGGTAGAAGGAGAAATTAACCTATAACTCTGTGACACGTTAACTTGTACGTGTACCCATATTTGCGTAGAGGGAGAGTGGAAAACTTCCCTAAATATGCTTGGTGGCGTAAGCAGTGGGTCTATCCATGCAAGTTCACACACAGGGTCATTTATGATATCTAGCACCACGTCTTATTACCCGGTTGGTTCTAATATTTAAATTTTCCCAGATCTATGACCGAACTCTCACGATATATTTAAGTGAGGGAGGGTTCGAATCCTAGTCCAACATCTTTGGTCAGTTACGGGCTCCCGACTAACACACACACCAGGTGTTCCACCACCCTAGAAAGAAACAACGAACACCTCAATGCACCCGACATTGGCGCGAGTGAGAAAAAAAGTACATGTGGTACCCGCGTTTGCTAGACAGACCATGGCATATTTACAAACGCACACACACACACTTATCCACACACACACACACCCTGTGCGTCGACATGGGGGTTAGACTCCAGGCACGGAGGGAGCGTAGAAAACCACCCTAGTTCCCCAAACGAGATTTGAACTCAGGCCTCCACCTTCCCCTCCCACCCTCCTTCTGACTCCCCCTCCTAACCTCCTTTCCCCTGTTCCAAACTTGTTGTTTCTTGTTCCAAATATGCTGGTACTTGTAATTTCTTGTGTCAGGCAGTTGCGTGGAGGGAGTGTAAAAAAGCACCCTAGTTCACCTGACTGAGATTTGAACAGGGAGGAGTAAGGTGTAAGAGGGAAACCATACACTTCAGCAGGGATTCAAACCCCTGCAATAACTAGGTGAATATGTCACATGCACCCGGTATTCCACCAACTGTATAGCCTGCAGGGCGTTGATTCCAACATCGCCCCTTAAACGGCAAGTACAGATACGGAGCAGAAGGTTTGTACGTTACACACTGAAAAGTTTACTTACACCCTGAAGTATAGGTGTAGAGGAATAGTGGCAGCGGTACTAATTTTAAAGAATATTTACCAGATAGTTTCAAATTGACTAGAATTAAACAAGTAATAATCAAGTAGGTTTACGCCCGTCCATTGCTCCAGAGTTTATCTGGTCCGAGCTTAGATACACGGTCTTAAACATCGTTCACCCCTCCCGTAGCTGACGTCTTAGACCATGCGCCCACCGATGCAAGTATACAATTTTTTTTATGGCACGCACACCGGTATTCGAACCTAGATATCGTTAGCACAACTGATGTCTGTTAGAGCGGCCGTACTTCAGCCGCCACCACCAATTTTTGAAGGGTCTTTACCTGTCGACAAGATTTTTTAAGACCAGGTAGAATGTGTACCCGCGTTTGAGTCATACATCGATAACTTCGTCATCGGCCGTCTATTGACATCTTAGACTATGTGATCAACGATTCAAGTATACAATGCAATGTGACGGTAGATTGCTACTCACTTATAGAGTGAAAACAACCGTTTTATTCTTCAAGCCACTTATAACAGAAAAAAAAAATAATGTTCGCAACTATATTTTGGCGGAATAATATATAGCTCCTATATTATTTCATAGGTAATATTGAATTGAGTAACTTGAATTTAATGTTCGCAACTATATTATGACGAAATATATCCCTATGAAAGTTTAAGCCAGCATTTTCAGCCATACTGGGAATCGAAGTCTGGACATTTGGCTCAGTGGACAGACATTCTAACGCTTCACAGACAAGTGATTCCTTAGACGTCTTGACCATTGACGCTAGCCACTTGACATTGATTAAATCGAAAACTCTATTAATAGACAAATACTGGTCTGAATCCTTTCTTCATACAGTGTGAGAGAGAGAGAGAGGGATATAACATTATTTTACAAGAATGCAGCATGTTTGGCTGGTCACCCGTCAATATGTTCATGAACAAAAATAGGGCTTCAAATCAGGGCTCATAAAACCTCATTTAAGATAAATACTTGCATGACTTGCTCTAATCTTGCTATCATTCCCTTTGATAATAAATGAGAATTTCAATTTATATTCACAAAATAAACCATTAGAATTTTATTGTATAAGATTACATCACATAATAAGGAATCATGACTTAGTTTAGTGTGTCTACATTTGGATTTTGGTGATTCGTCTAAATTTTATAAAAATAATATAATTTCAAATAAATATAGTTATAGAATCATTGAACTTCCCATTTCAATTATAGACCACCCGAAAGAATTAGTTGAGCCTTAAATTTAGACAGCATGCCTCATAGCGCTGGAACGAAATTCCAAAACGGTCGTGGGGTTGCTACGAATTCACCCTGATTGAAGTCAATTGAGAAGACACTTAAAGTAACGGTGAAAACGTACTTACAAATGGTACGTGATTAGCTCGTAAAGCGGAAAAACACTATTACCAGGTGGACAGTTATAACTTTGAAAATACGTTTACTGAACTGTAAGGACATTGCCCCTGTCTAATACTAAGACAGTTCCGATACAATAAATTTTCATATGACGGTACTTTTAAATTGACTGCAAACTATTCCATCTCTGACCACAAGGTAGCTTTCGCGTCATTGGTTTCTATGTTATATGGCTGACAATGTAGAGAGAGATTACAACCCCCTCCTCCAAAAGGCTCGAATATTGCTGTTTACCGGCCAAGTTGTGTATTTTGTTGAAACAGCAAACAGTATGTATCCCTTCTGTCCTGACTAGCATTATAAAAAAATGCTGGGTGATACGATCGACCTGTACTCAAAGGTGAAGTTGAATCCACATTTGCGTGGAGGGGCGGGAGTAAGGAAATGGGCAACCATCTAACGCAAACTAGCTGCAGTACGCCTGGGACCAGATTTTGTGTTCTATTCACTGGACGAATGGCGTTCACCGGCATAACGCGTACAGAGTTTGTGATCCGCAGCAGCTTAAAGTTGTTTAGTGCCTCCACATTTGCGTGTGGAAAATCACCCTCAGTACGCCCTATAGGATTCGTACCACTCACACACACCTAGGCAGATACCTCGTGACATAGCCCTCTCGCGCCATTGGTTTCTATGTTCTTTGGGCTGACAATGTCATGAGATTACAACCCCCTCCTCCAAAGGACAGATTTGTATGTAAAAATGCACCTACATTTGCGTGAAGGTCTCTATTATTAGCTGCAAAGTTAAGCTTATTTTTATTTAGAACAGCGTCTAACTACCTGTTCGGGTTATACGCTAGCGGATTAGGAAAGGTGAAGTAAGGAAATATTTCAGCGTTAACTCTATGGCAGAGAGAGAAAGAGTGCGCAAGCAAAAATTAAAAATCCCAACTTGTACCCGTCTGAAGTACAAACCCTGGACTATGAGGGAGGAAACCGGTCTCAGTACACACTCACGAGGTGGATTCAAACCAAGCTCTTCAGACAAGCGGGAGATAAGAGTTGGTTTTGCCCAGTTTTAATGTGTAACCGCCTTTACCAGGGATTGAAATGTGAAGTAATTAGCTTTTGTTGCCCTCTTTGAGTCAAATTTTTGGTCAAACCTGTCAGATTTCACTGTTAGTGTGCTTGTAAGATTAGCCAGTACTAAAATACCTACCGCTACTCAGGGGGACACCCGTATGTACTAATCGTACATCCTTTCCGTGGAGGCTCTTAAATGTCCCGATGGGTCGAAATGATGGTGATAGTGAATATGAGGGCCTGAAACCAGTAGAAACTCTCAACATAACATAAACTTAATTTTTTAGCACCGCGTCTTGCAACCCATTAGGTTTGTATGCCTATGTACAAATTACGTTGTGTTAGGTATAAAGAAGGTTTAACGCATTAGCGTGGAGAGATAGTGGAAAACCTCCCTCAACACACCCTATACCGATCGAACCTCATCTCCCTGTCTTAGGTAGTCTAGTCTTTTGTGTTACTAGCGCCTTAGACCATGTGATTAGGGAAACGGGATTTAAGCATAATTAACCAGAACTTGGGTGACCGTTCACCTTTTGGGGATATGGTAGTTGACCACTATACCCCGGGGCAAGTTTGTGCCTGAAATTCGATTATAAGACAGGGACTATAGCCTGACATGTTGTACGGATAGTGTACCTGCCTATACCCTGCCATGTTGTACAGATAGTGGTCCTGACTATAATTGAATCAACAATTTGGTCTAACCGGTTAGGGTCAAACCCCTAACCTCCTATAAATAATATCCAAATTTATTTCTAAAATGGAAACTTGGACGTAATTATCTGTTGGACTGGAACACATGATCACATTTGATGTATCGAGTCATTTTAAAGCAATAAGCGTTGGGTGAAAATTAATATTACTCCCTCAATGATGAGCCGAATAGTAATTACCGTTTCTATCTCGATCTAAATTAAAAAGAACGGTTCAAAGCTTCTCTAGAGAAAATAGGATTTGGTTCCTATATATAGAGCTGGTTTAGAATAACCCTGTCTTATTCTTCTTGAGAAAATAGTAAGAATAAGTTATGGAACGGTTGATTAAGCAGGAAAACAACATCCACATCAGGCATTTCAATTATTTTCTTTTACATAACTTAAAATTGTTTGATTTAATTTTAAATATGTGGCTGTTTAAGTACTAATGTATTAGGAAGTGGAGAGGCGGAATTTAGAGGAAGTAAACACGCATTTGCATGGCTTGAGAGTGGAAAATTTGCCCTGTTTCACACACACCCAATATTCGAGGGGAGAATCCTTAATTCAGTGGACAGATACTCTACCAACTAAACTAAGGTGCTGGAATAAATGGGTACTCTGTGAGTGTTTGTTTGACACTGCAACAGAAAACTTATGACCCTAAGAGTCGGGGGGAATTGTTTGATGTTTAGGTTACAAATATCTTGAACAGATGTTGCGAGGAAAGCCTACTTAAGGGTTTCTACACCAATACCATACACAGCAGTGTTGAAGGAGAGCGAGAAATCTCCTTAATATTTTCCCTGACTGTAGCCACTTATGATTTACAAGAGTAGTTCAGTAGGAATGGCATGCGTCACCGCTTGGAAGGGTGGAACAACGAAGCTCATAATATTTTAAAAATACCATAATATGTAAAATCAAATAATTAAACAAATATTAGATTAGTGGCCTTAAAGCTTAAAGTTAAATGTTTTCAGTTACATAGAATTATATGAAGGCTTAGGACGGTAAAGGATAGGAATGTTGTTAATATTTGAATTTGACATAGTTAAAAGATAAAGCCGACAGGTGAAACGCTCAAAATTGTAACAAACATTAGTAACTCCATATTTAATTACTTCAACGGTTTGCAGGAATTATAGAAGCTGTTCATTTAATTTTCTATAATTTTTAGTGAATTTATTAAATAAAATTTTTATAGTCCCTGCGGCATTACAAAACCCTAATTTGAGACAGTTATAAATATATATTGATATTGGATGGAAATATAAAATCGGTTAATTATTTTATCTGTGCTACGGGAATTAATTAACACACTATATCCTGATATTTAAAGCGTTACAACTTGAATTTATGTAAAAATTATATAAACACGGTGATTTATTTTCCTAGATATTTTACTTATAAACTTGTGTAAAAGTTATTATTTATGTTATCAAAATATATAGCTGACATGATTTTTCCCTAGGTATTTAACTTAGGAGCATATGTAAAAGTTATACATTATTGAATATAATGTAGTCGCCGTGATTGTTTTGTATGATATTTAAAATAAATTCAAGTGAACGATACTTATTTATCTCCATTAATTTCACAAATAGTTGTAGGCCTATTATTTATGTTACTGTTAAAATAATTGTAGATAGTAGCATCTTGTTCTACATTAAAAATAAAATCCTTATAAGATATAGTCTGGAGATAGCTTATTAAAATGAGAAGTTAGTGTTGACGTGCAGAGACATAAATTAGGGCTTTTCTGGTTCAAATTTATTTGTTAAGATTTATTTGTTCAACCATTTTAGTTGGATGTACATCTGTTTATCGTATTTCATTGAACCAACATTTAAAGTTCCCTTTTTTAGATACGTAGGCCTATTATAAAACACATCTTGTGTAAGGAAATCTTAATTAAGTAGTTACTTATTAAATGATTAATGCACAATAATACAATAGGCCTCAATGAATCCACTTACGTCTTTAACAGGAAATTAGCCATCGAATATATACTTGGAGTGATGTAGTCTTACGAAAAAAAATTTGTTATATTCCATATTCAAGGATGGGACATATGGAAGCGTATACAATCTAGACTATTAATTGAGTAAAGGTGAACGTCAAATTTTGTGTGGAATTGAATGTTCGCGAATGGTTTGGTTGACGCTATAATTTTAATATTAATCAATTTACTACTTATTAGGCATGAATTAAAGTACAACAATTTACTATATCTAAATAAAATAATGCAATTATTAGGTATATATCATTGTCCATTGGGGGAGGCCTGGACGCAGATGGGAGGATAGCATTAGAACGGACATGAAATAGATAGCATGTAATGAGGTGGACTGGATAGAATTAGATCAAGATAGGGATAGGTGGCATACGATTGTGAGTGTAGCAATTAAGTTTAGAGTTCTTAAAGATGTCTATATTAGGAAAAATTTTAACTACCACTTTATTACTGAATTTTTTGCCTATCCTTTTCTATAGAAGTTGTCAAGGATCCTGGGTTCGAATCAAGAAAACCTTTATTGTTATATTTGACTAAAATACGAACTTCTTGTTTGAAAAAATACCTACAAACAAATATTTTTCTTATAATGCGTAAACTATGAATTCTATCAAATATGTTTCAAATTAAAATAGTTTTTTAATATCATTACATCATTCATTACAATAATAGGTTAATCTATCTGTCAAAATTTCATAGGTATTGATACTATTAGGGTTATCTTATAGGTAATGCTAATATTAGTGTTATATTATAGGAATTTACAATATTTATCAAACGCAACCCTCACTACAGTAAATAAAGTATTTTGATAAAAAATGCTCTTCAGATATTGATCTACAGGGATTCGTCCTCTTATTTTAAAATATTCATTATTTATATAAGAATGTGTATACACAACGGGGGATTTGATCCACGCCTCAAGGGACAACCCTTTGAGCATCCTGCCTTCCGGCCCTCCGCAGGAGGCGCTGGACTCGTCTCCAACTACCAACGGGCCAGCTCACCAGCAGTGGGATTGCAGCATATCCGCTGAGAGTCGTGACCCTCCATCACCATACGCCTAGTACGCCACCTCTCGCAACGCCGCACTCCCCCCTCATCACCAACAGCCCCGGACACCCCCTTCAGCATCAGATTGCGCACATTTGTCAGAAACAATTCCCTAAGACGCCCTCCGCAACAGGTTGACAACCATGACACTATTCTCCAACTACGACCAAGCTATTGGACCCTTTACAAAACACCCTACCCCATTCATACTATAAGGAGCCGTCCCAATAGACCTGTGGTCATCGTCAAACCCATGTCAAGGGGGGAGATTCCATTGTGGCTATATGATATTTTAAGTTGGTAGCATTGTTTTTTTACCAAAACCTTTTACGATTTAAAAGTTTTAAATTCTTTATTTTTTATATCCATCAATATTAATTACAAGCTCTCTAGCTGAAGATAGTGATCCGGATATCGATATAGACTCTGTGATGAGAAAGATTGTGCCCCGTTATTCGACCATTGATATATAATAAGTAAACAGTATGCCATGAACTTATTTTAATCCTCCCTTTTCTATTAATTACAAATATATCAAATATATTATATAAACATTTTTTTTTTGCAAACATTAAATTTCTTGTTGCTTTTTATGTATGTTTTGTTTAGTGTAAATACTATATATTAGGACAGCGTGTATAATTTCATATTTAAAACGTAACAACATATTAATTTAAAATAATCTCAAGATCCTCATAAATGTATTACTTGTGATTTTTTTTTTTGCAAAATTAAATATATTATTATATCATAATATTTTTGCGAACGTTAAATTTTTGTTGCTGTTTAAGTAACTAATTTGTTTAGTTTAAATGTTATATATTATGTCCGCGTGTATCGTTTCATATTTAAAACGTAACAACATATTAATTTAAAATAATTTCTTTAAAACGTAACAACATATTAATTTAAAATAATTTCAAGATCCTCATAAGTGTATTACTTGTGATTTTTTTGTAAAAGTTAAATATTATTTTGTGGACATTAATTTTTTTTTTGTTTAAGTGTTTTGGAAATAAATATTATAAAACTGCTATGTTTGCGTTTTAACGTCTACACCCTCTCTCTCCTATCGTAGAAGCTCCGTCTCAAACATTATGGACACAATACTTTCTCTTTGGGTAGCAACCTAAGTCACAACAACAATGTTGCCATCTCCCACATGTCTTTGATTCTCCAACCGACTTATTTAAGGGTTAAACAATAATAACATTTTATTGGCAGTTTTTATTGACAATCAGCAATTGTTTAATTTAAAACATTCATAACAACCACAACAAGCAGCAATATTATTTAAGTCATTTGACCAATACATATAAAATACATCTACCATCTAGAAAATGAGTAGTAGCCACCTACAAAAGGGCACGCTGAGAGGCGCTAGAGCGTATATTGACAATGTCTCCACAGTTTTACATGGCAATCTTACTCTTCCAACAAACTCAAGCACAATAACATTCGGTTCTCTTCCGATAGCACAACGTTATAACTTTTGTTTTTCTCAAGTTCGTTTAAGCACTTGCAACGATTGTATTCCTCGGGTCTAACCCACTACATAATACCTCCTCGTCCCAACAGATATGCTGGTGAGCAGCATTTGGAGGTGTTTGATGTTTGTGTCAAATAAGATTGGAGAGCTTTTCGTAGGATTCGCAGCATTTAAATGGCATAATGTCAGTTGGAGATGCAGCAAAAGAAATAAACACTCACTCTACTCACAAACTCTAACGGTTTTTTTTTTCAAATTGGCACCGCTAGCTCCAATGACGGCAACAGGGCACGTCTAGTTTATTAATTCACTTTTAAACATCACACTTTGTCTTCCAAGATGCATCATACAGCGTGCTTTAGATTTAAAGCGCTTACAATCCAAATAATAGATTGACTTTGGAAGGAAAACGTTACCGAAACTGCCCAGCCCGAGTATGTAGTCGGCGGGCGTTTCACCTATAGTTTTAATATTTGAATAATGTTTAGTAAATTGTTAAATCTTCGAGATTTACGGGTTCTCCGGACTTTACCTCCTCCTCTGGTGGTGGTGGGTACTCAGGTGACTCTGCTGACTGGTAGACAGCCGACTCTGATGGCAGGTACACCGATGGATCTGACGCCTGGTAGGTAGACGCCTGTGACGGTGGTCACGCAGGTGACTCTACTGACTGGTAGACAGACGACTCTGGTGGTAGGTACTCCGGTAACTTTGGGGTCGGGTACGCCTGTGATTCTGGGGGTGTGTACGCCTGTGTCTCTGGGGGTGGAGGTGGGGGCGTCGTGAAGGAAGTTGGCGAGTGGTGTGGAGCTCGGAAGGGCGGTGGTGGTGGCGGTCGGGGCAACACAGCCACAACGTCCCCCTTGCGGAAATTATACACTGCACGCGTCATATCACACATGTACGTTTCCTAAATTCTCTCGTAGGGTAGTACTTCTATCGTGTGACAGGTAGAATCGCAAAACTCGATGTAGCCTCGCTCCTCTACTTTGTAAATTACCTGTCCATCACTCACCGCCACACTGTGAACATTCTCTACCGTCATATAGGCGCGCCCCTCAATCATATGACCCACAAACATTAAATTAATATAGCCGGATTGAAGCATGGTGAGCGTCCCCGAGAGCTAAACGTTCAGTATTAATTGCTCCGCTGCCCGATGTTGTTGTTAACTGCCGCGTCTCTTAAACGCGTTCAAAGTTCACAATAGTAGGTGAACCGTGTTTTACTCCGGCGCAGGTAAATACCAGTTTTTCTTTATTTAACTCACACACATCTTCATCTGTTAGAGTACCAAAATGACAGGGTAAAAATACACAAAAATTGTCATATAGTTGGGCTATTAGACGTCTCCCGAACTTTGTATTGACCGCTTTTAATTTATCCAGCGAGTAATTTTGATCTACGGTTAGATCACATAATTTTACGGTCCACACGGTGTCGACAATATTTACCAGCTGCTGTAACTTGTCCATCTTGAGCTGCTCTACAAACGCTTATAAATAGACAACCAAGTGGGCGTCCCTCTTTATACCCACCCCCTCGATTGACGTCACGAGAAGAACAGGGTCACGCTATATTCTTGTCTCGAATTGTCTTGTCTGCCCGCCAACCTGGCGCCAGGAAAAACCCCGTTGCCTGGGTCAATGACCTCAGTATCTATTCTGATCTTGTCAGACCGACATACTGGCGCCAGAGAGAACCCAAGGTTGTTGAGGTCACGATCTATTCTTGTCTTGTCGACCCCGCAGACTGGCGCCAGGGTTGTGAAGGAGGAGGGGGTCTCAAGGCAGGGGGCCCCATTATCACACTCTAGCCCGGACAGCCATAGCGCAAGGTTCGTGCTGGACAGTCTGACAGAGCCTTGTGACAGAAGAGCCAATGCTCATTCTACCCCCGACAGCCATACCGCGATGTTCGTGCCTATGTATCATGCTCCACCCAAATAAACTAAAACGCCCTAAAACTCCAACACCTCTATACTACCAATTAATTAATTAACAATCATTAATAATTAATCATCAATAACTAACATTTCCTGGGTTGGGAGGTGAGGGCTGTAGGGGAGGGTCAGGAGGAGGGGGGAATCAAACGGATATGGAAAGTAGGTCAAGGAGTGGGGGAATTACGGTAAATCATACGGATGTGGAAAGTATGTTAATGAGCATCACAATACTATCTCGAGGTGTGACGTAGTGGAGCGAGCGACCGGGCTAGCTACTCATGTCCTGTTCACCGTAATCCACGAGACTTGATTATCCTAACAATGTCTTGCTATGAGTACTAAACACATATAAAGTTGAATCGGTGCATAAATAAAAAATATCTTCTATAAAACCAATATGAAATTGAACTTATTTCTTATAGACTTCATGAAAAACATAATGAATTGTAATAAGGAAATGATCTATAGTACAAAAGTAGAATTCAATATTAAAAAGTTGTAGTTGAACAATTCCAAACTTCAACTAAACCTTTTTAATATTGAATTCTACTTTTGTATTCTTTTAGACTTGTCGATATATCACGCTATTCACATATCCACGGGGAAGACATCTAGAGGTCAGGGATATGTATTTGTTAACATGTAACAACCTAGTTTTTTCAAGTTTATACACGAGGCGACTAATTCGTGTTTTAACAGGATTAGAGAGTGCGTTGCATATCAAAGGCTCGATTCCCGACCACGCCACTTTGTAACAGTACGTACTGTACAAGCGAACATATTACTTACTCTCTATTCTAGTTCACATTTCCTTCCCTTCACCATGAATATCTAAGTGAACGTGGAGCCTATTACCAGCGCAGTTAGTTGGAATAGAAATTACGTCCTCCTGGGCCAATCAAAAGTGCTAACAACTTAAACAAACTTTGATAGAAATGTATTTTGGTGTTAAATGTTCATTCCTCCCCTTTCTCCCTCATCCATGTCTTACTACCCGTCCAGGCTATTAACACATTTGCGCTTATTAAATGGGGATGAGGACCTTAACATTAAATGCGAAATGTAGCAGCATTTTCGTGGAAAGCAATTTAGAAAAAAAACGCTCAGTACACTCATATTGAATTCGAGCCCCAGCTTCTACATCACCAGCTACCCAGATCTTAAAAGATTGACGCCCTAAGCTGCGTTCTCACTGATGCAAGTATGAACCAATAGAAAATAGGATAGAATTAGGATCTTTTAGAGTGACGATGGTGATTACGTTGACTAAATGCTAGGCTCTGGCGTGGTTCACAACTGAAGGTGGGGTCGTGGCTACAATCCCAGCTAGGTGTCTTGAGGGTAATTTTTCTTAAATAGTTTCCTAACATTTATCTTCATGAAAATGTGGGCACATTTCTTATAAAATTCTAATTTCTCATCTTTACTCTGGTAG
Source organism: Timema shepardi (assembly GCA_902151425.1). Taxonomy (NCBI): domain Eukaryota; kingdom Metazoa; phylum Arthropoda; class Insecta; order Phasmatodea; family Timematidae; genus Timema; species Timema shepardi. The sequence continues at coordinate 146,858 of CABFVX010000491.1, read as the reverse complement.
TATAATTGAATGAGTGTATCCAGGATGGGTAGTAAGATGTAGTTGAAAAAACAATTAAAATGGTTACTCATTCATATACATGGCCTCCTTTACTACTGGTATGCTTTCTTGTTTGCGGTTCTTGGCTGTACAAGTTTGGAGAGCGTCCTCGCACGGTAAAAAGAAGGAGGAATATCAGTTCAGGAGAGGGTCCTCGCAAGGAGTGAAGGATCTATCAGTCCAGGAGAGCATCGTTCGCAAGGAGTGAAGGATCTATCAGTCCAGGAGAGGATCCTCGCAAGGAGTGAAGGATCTATCAGTCCAGGAGAGGATCCTCGCAAGTAGTGAAGGATCTATCAGTCCAGGAGAGCATCGTCGCAAGTAGTGAAGGATCTATCAGTCCAGGAGAGGATCCTTGCAAGGAGTGAAGGATCTATCAGTCCAGGAGAGGATCCTCGCAAGGAGTGAAGGATCTATCAGTCTAGGAGAGCATCGTCGCAAGGAGTGAAGGATCTATCAGTCCAGGAGAGCATCGTCGCAAGGAGAGAGGAGTGAAGGATCTATCAATTCATTAGAGCTCCCTCACACGGAGAAGGGGACGGGGGGTGGGATGGGGGGAGTATCTACTAGTTCAAGAGATCTGGCAATAACATGCGGCAAACGAACAACAGTTGGGCAGTGATAGGTAAATCTTTCACGAGACAATTAGATAAACCACAATGGTGTGCACGCGAGATAAAGCATCAGTCTCGTCTTGTTTGTTTTGTCAGTGACAAGGAGGTCAGGGCTTAAATCCTAGCTGAGTGTTTTGAGGTGATTTTCCTTAATAGTAACCTATTTTTATTCCAGAAAAATGCGGCCACACTTTATCCAAATGTTACCAAATCAATATAATTATGAGAATAGCTAGTTAAAGTAGTAAGACAAGGTACAAAAATTAATAATCAAAAGTGAATACACACTCATATATTGATGTGATATTTTTCAGCAGGTTTTAGTTATCTGCTCGTGCTACACGCATATAATAACTACCTAAATATGATAGAAACGAGGGAGGCAGAATTATTTTAGATAAACTGTACCCGTATTTGTGTGGAGCTAGAGTTTTAAATCCTTTAGGAAAAAACATTCTCAAAGCATCCAACCGATATTTGAAACACGATCTCCCCGTCACCATCGATCCAGCCAACATGAGAGTGACACATTAGATCATGCAACCACCGATATTAGTAATATGTAATATTATACTATGTTAATTAGTTGATATAAAATTGGCTTATTTTCACATAGATCTAAAAGTATAATTTGTTGGCAATAGAAAGTGAATGCGATATTGTTTATAACCTTTAGAGGTCTCAATCCCAAAATAACTTTTAATATGAAATATAAACTAGGGTTGTTTTTGCGGTTGACCTGGTATAGATTTTTTCACCCAGAGCGTTATCGCGGTGGGTTTCAGGTGTCTATGTCCAGGATAATGCCAGGCCTAGGTTTGGTAACGTTTTTCTTGACCAAACTAAATAGCCAATGAGTTGAGAATTGTGTGCAAATTTCAAAACAACAGGACTCCTTATGTTAGAATTAAACGAATGTGACTTCGTAGTTAATGGATTTTAACATTTGTATGTAGATTAAAATGGACAACAATCACAGCTAGAAATGCACAAGAGCTAGTAGCTATTTAAAAACAGATTAATTATGGAAAAAAGAAATACGAATATTATATGGTCTAGGCTAGTTTACTCTCCATACGTACTTAATGTTTTCTGTAGGTTATTTTTGGGAAGATATGTCTAGCTTGGTATGTTGTAAACGTATTAGACCTAGGTAAGGATTATTATAACTAAGAATAAAATTAAATAGTTCATTTTCCGTTGATTGACAGTACACATAGGTTTACATAAATTAGCCTACCAACCGTTATATCTACGTTACCCCAACTGCCATTTTTGCTTACAAAATTCTCAAAGTCGTTCTCACGCGCCATCTAGTTCAGAACCACTTGGTCAAAAACACTCGCTACTAAGACGTGACCGAACCAGTAGCGAAAACTCGCCTATAGTGCCCCTCAATTTTTGTCCTTTTAAATATTGATCTACGTTTTTTTTATATAAAGAAATAAAAGTAATCTAAAATATTTTACAGATTAACTTTATTATACGCTCATGTTTTTAAAACTAAACGATTCTACTAATTTTGTTTAGTTAAAAATTTAATTACTTTTTTTTATTTAAGTCTGCTATTTACAATTCTGGACTACTTTAAGCTTTAATACAAAATCTCTGTTGGGCTCTCCACATTAATAGTTCATAATTTTAAAATTGTCTGTGTTTGGAACTTTAAACAACCCTTTCACTATACCTGGCGAGGCATTTAAGATGATACCCCAGAATATCCTGAATGCGAAGCATTTTATGAAACAAATTGTTTCAAACAAGGTTATTTTATTCTTGAGGGAGAAAGAGAACGATACAAGTAATTTTTGATTTGGATGACCCTCCTCAAATCTATTTCAAGGTCAAATTTGGTCTTTTAAATGAAAACCTATACTTTCATAAATGCGTCATTTTCTACAAAAAAAAAGTAGAGATGTCATGATATCCGTTTTTCTCGATTCCGATTCAGGACATTTCCTTTTTCATCATTTTCCCAAGCATTATTGCATACAAAATGTGACGTGCCTGATATCCTACTCCCACTTCAATGCGAAACTTGGACTCGATCATTAAAACACATGCCATTTGAAACTTTAATTTCGCAATCTTATAGATATTTATTAAACACACTAAAATTCTTCAAAACGGAAAATCAAAACCAAGGATTCAAATAAACTCAAAATTAATACAATAAAGTGCGGATTTTATAACGGAAAGAAGAACACATTTCCCACGTTACAAAATTTTTAAGTCGTCCGCCATAACTGATCCGATGCATGATGGCTCGTCATAGATCTGTGATTAAGTTTTGGTAAATACATATTGATAATATAAATATATATCAATAAATATAACAGTTTTTTGCTTCATTTTTATAACTACGTTGATTTTTATTATATTTTTTATTAAATTTGTCTTATTTAAAGAGCTAAGTAAAACATTAAATATTGAAAAACGACAAAGAATATAGTAATTAAAGGTTAATAGCCATTTTAATTTTCTACGAATATCGTATAGTTTTCGATATACATCTTCTGATATATCAATTAATGATAGATATATCGATATATTACGGAAAATTGCCTCCCTCATCTACGTATTATATATATATATATATATATATATTGTTTGTTTAGAATCAATTTATATATTCTGACAGTCTCACTTAACTATTACTTTGAAAAAAATGTCAAAGTGAAGTTTTTACCTCTTGCTACTGTCATAATGTCAGTTGTATTATATTCGAGACAATTAATTTTTCATGTAGATCACCTAAAAATGTTAGGTTGTATTATATTTGGGGTTGTACTATAGTCGGGCCATTACAATATATTTACAGTTGGCCCACATTTAAGTGAAACGACAACTAAGCTAATATGAGAGATAATCAATCGATTATCACATATTTTGAATGTTGCCGTTATGTTTAGTTGCCAGTTTTATTGAGAGCTAAGAATCTATATAGGGAGAATTGTAATATTAATATCGATTCTAGATTCTTTAGATACCAGTAAGAATCGAGGGTATCGAGGAATCAAGGAATTGAGTTTTATAGCCCTACAAAAAACATTTCTTTTCCAGAATTTTTTAATTTGACATAACATTTTTGAAGATATTTTACATGTATTTTTTATAGCAATTTATATTAATGAACTTTATATTACATTAGTTTATTTTTTATTACGTTAAATGCAGAATTGTTTATAAAATAATTTAATAAATGTTCAAAATGATAAGCATTAACATTGATACAATTTTAATACAATAAAAAGATATTGAATCTTGAATAAAAATTATTATAAAAAAAAAGTTTCAATATCTTCAAAATTGATGCCAAATCAAAAAATATTTCAAAGAAAAATTTTCTTGGAATAAATTTTGATTACAAAAATTATAGGTTTTCATTTAAAAAAATGACCTTGAAATAACCTTGAACCCGTCTACCAAACCAAAAATAACTAGTGATGCTCTCTTTCCTCTTTAAAATGTTTTTTACTCGGGATATTCTGGTGTCTCAACTTAAATGCCTTATCTTGTATGAACAATAATAAAATGTGTCATTTAAGTTTTATTCCTGAAGCCTTAAAAATTAAATATGCATTAAGGACATTATGAGGAAAATTCTAGTTTCTGAACTATGAACTTTTTAACACCATACAATAAAACGTCACATATAATTTACAAGTCAATTTTTATTGTTTTATTTCAAACAAAACATTAGTTGAAATGGTTTTAAAAATCACTCATCCCTTTAATACGGAAGTATCAAAATTTATCGAAACTATTAACAGCTTTTACTAAATTAATTAATTCGGGAATAAAAACTTAACCTTTCATTTATCTTTCAGTGAAAATAAAGGACAAGTAATCCAGCCTTTTTACTTATTTTGGGAGTTGAACCCAGTACTTTTATACATTAGACAATATCTATTATCACAGACATTGATACAAGATAACCCATTTAATAGTTAGATCAACGTAGAAAAAAAAACTCAGCAAAAATAGAGAAAACATCACCAAAAAATCATACATCTTGTAGACGTCAAAATTACAATCATCTCTTAAAAATTACGGCGGCAAATCACATGGTTTGGCGTATTATCCCCTTAAAGTGTATTTATTAATTTTTTTAAGGAATTGTTGGACGAAGTTCATCTTGAGGCGATCCGACTAAAGTAATTAATCCGTGTTCTCCGAAGACATTAATCCGATTGCAACAAGAAGCGCCGTGTTTGGTTGGGGGGTTGCATTGAAGTTAGGTGAGTGGGGGGTTAGAAGAGGGGGGCGTATATCTTTTATTGGGGTAGTTGGTAGGGAAGTGGGTGTGTGAGAGGAAGGGGAAGGTTGTCGGAGTTCTATACACGAGAAGCCAGACTGGAGCGGAAGACGGTGAAGTCTTCTTTGAACAAGAGGAAATAGTTAAGAGAAGATAGAAGTTTGTTGGAGACGAGCTTGGAGGAACTCTTGAGGCGGAGCTGGTTTCCTCCTTTAATATCAGAGAGACTACACTGGCTTCGCAACATCTCGCAACAGTTAAATGGTTACATTTGGGGTTCCTACAAGTAATTAGTTTAATTTTATAAAACCCACACCACGTAGAGAAAGTGTCATGTTTAGCTATTATTAGTTTGCCGGTGACAAGTTGAGAGCTCGAATCCTGTATGGGTGTAATACAAGTATTTTTCAAATTAAATTATTTCCCACTCTCCTACCTCAAAAATGCAGTTTCATTTATTCTGATATAATATCTTCATCATCCATACTTCATTAGCGTAATTAAAATGGGTTTAATCGTCAATCACAAATTTACGGGACTCTGGTTTGATTCCGGGTGGTTCTGAGGAAGATGTTTACTTTATGTGGATAAATGCATCTTACTATCCAATTAAAACATATTTGGGCGCTAAGCCTGCCTATATATCACTGTACTGTGCGTACTGCCCTAAATTAGTTTGCTTGTAGATTCTGTACTGATGTCATACGTGGGTTTATAAAATGTTTTTAGATACTAAAAATAGTATAAAAAACAAAGTGTAGGCCTACAGTTCAAATTTTAATATAGCTCCGTAGGTTAGTGATAAAAAACCAACTATTAAACTACAAACCCAATATAAATACTTTAATTTTCTTAGATGGTTAAGACAAATCTTTTGCGATGAACGTAATTTTTAACAAGTAGATAATATTTTTAAAAACCTTGTCATACTTAAAAGTGAAAACGTGTATAAAGGCTTCAATATAGTCCAATTGGATTTTGCCATGCTACTTTTATTATACATTTCTACATTCCTTATCCTCAACCTGACAAATGTAAATATGTGGATGAACTGGATGGGTAGTAAGACGTGTAACAAAGAAACAAACAATCTCAATGTAAATACGTAAAGAATAGTGGGTTTGTCCAACACCTAACCTCACTCGATAGCGTGTCTATCTACTCAACTAAAGCCGGTTCGATTACCAGCATGGACAATCCAAATATAATTAATGAGATTGGGTCATCTCCCTTTCACACTGATACATTAATAGCTGGGGGACTCGGTGCTGTATCTGTTCTTGAACTGAGTTAATTTGTATGTTGTGTGTTAATTTAATCATCTTGTTCAGAAAGTGAACGTTAAATACCACCAAATTAAATTAAATTAAATTATTGTATTATTGTGATTAAAAGGTAAAGGTGGAAAATACAACAAATAATGATACATACAATTACGGGTAACATTTAAAATGTATAGCTAAATTATATCGCCGACTTCGGTTGTCGAATGTTCTACAACAGTGTTTCTTAAAGCTGTGTTGATGGTAGGCCTATCATCAAATGGAAGTAATCTAATTTAGGCAATTTTATTTTAGGGCTATAAGCACAATACCAACATTAAATTGCTAAATTAAATGTTGGAAAAAATTATCATATGATTACATAGAGTTAGTAAGTAATAGTGGTTGGATTTTTGTAACATTATAAACCCTATAGTATTCTATAAATAGTTGTTCATATCTGTTGACTTAATATTAGTATAGATTTCCTTTTCTATATGGCTTGTGTCTATGGAGGAAAGAAATATAACATGATATATATATTTAATATTTTAAATTCAAAATGTTTGTGTTATATGTGATAAATATTCTTAAATTCATTAGTACTAAACTTACTGGGATCCTGCAGACAGCTCGATATGCCACCACGGACCACAATTTGAGAAACATTGGCCTAACCCTTCACTCTCGCAAAAAAAACTGGACTGCTGATGACGGAAATATCGGGGTTATACTCCCGATCGGTATAGTGAGAATGTTTAAAAAAAAAGTGGTTTTCCACTTTACCTACAGCAAAAATGCGGGTACACTTCCTCTAAATTCAATCTTCCTAGCATATTAGCATAATTAGTACATATTTGTAAAACGTAAACCGGTAATGAGACATGATAGAAAAATAAACTCTTATCTATAATTATTTCATACTATCGGCCAAATGTGACAGTTACAGAGGATATGGTAGAGTTTTAATTTATGAAATCAGTTTAAGAAACTTTGGTAAATGCGCGTGACAATCCCATCGTACATAAAAAATCTTAATACACGATTGTTAACTTAACTGTAACTCTACATTCTACGATCAACGTGCAAATACCCTAGAAACAAATATTTATTATTACATCACCAATCAAAACAGGACTTGTACCAGTTATCTTCCAACAACATGGCTCCAAGTAATATTGGATATTGAAGGCAACCGGTGAGAGTACAAATGCTCGAAAGGATTATAAATTAACTTATTTTCAGCCTGCTACCTCAAACCCTTAACCCCCTTTAACTCCATGTAAATTCTGTAACATTTCCACATTCCTAGCCCAATAATGTAAATATGTGGATAACCTAAATTGACACTAAGGGCCAGTTTCATAGTCAAATTTAGTACGCCTCAAGTGTGGCGCTACACTAAGTAATGACGACACCTACCTAAACCAGATTGGAATGGGCCAGTTTCCTATGCGAGAACGGCCCATTCCATTCTGGTTTAGGTAGGTGTCATCATGTACTTAGTGTAGCGCCGCACTTGAGGCGTACTAAATTTGACTATGAAACTGGCCCTAAGATTCGAAGTAAAAGAAACACTTTTAAATAAGAGAAAGACTCCATAGTTTGTAGGCCTATATGCTGAGCTATTTGTTTATATGTTAATCTTGTACTATCCTAATTTAAGTAACCTTTCTTACATCTAAAGTTCGACACCTCGGCTAAGTTGGTAATTCATCTTCTCATTGAGTTGGAGATCCCAGGTTTGATTCCTGGCAGGACTAAAAACTTTATCATTGGATTAAATTAGGACTTCCACTTTTAAAGCTAGTGATACTAGGGTCCGGTGGACCGTATGGTGTCTACATTCTTAAGCTAGCCCGTAAGTCGTGTGACAAAATCATTGGGCTTAGGAAGCTAATATTAATCACCTCAAATAAATAAAAACTTTCCATTGAAACTAAGGGGTGGTAAGGCTCCATAACCACAAGAATAAACGCTCTTTGTGTTTGTTCAGAATCGGCAAATGATTGTTCTTATAGAATATTGGCCAAAATTATGTTTGCCCTCAATAAAATTGTATTATTAAATAATTTTAACGTAGAAGGAGTAAATAATCAATAGGGTCCATTCGCTACTGAAATGGTGGTAACTGAAAACTATCAACAATTTCCTAATCTATTCTAATATACACTCGTCAAACCAAATGATCTGAAAGACCATTATTTTGAGATGCTATCACGTTTGACAGTTAAAACTTTCACAACAAACAATTAGTTATTAATAATATTTTTTTTGTAAGCGTTTTAACTTTATTGAAATACGAACTTATGAAAATACCAGTTTTAATGTTTCTTTTTTGTTGAATCAGCATCTGTGATTCAAATAAAAAGGCTTTACAAACAAAAGCTTATAAAAGGCTGTGTTCTTTACATAAACCAAGATGGCGAACTGTACGAAAATTAGGGTCGCTAATGACGTCATAAAATTATAATAATATTTAGCACCGCGTCTTACTATCCGTTCGGCTTATACGCTTTAAGTACTAATTACTTTAATGGATAGGGAATTGGGAAGGTTGAATTAGAGAAAGTGAACCCGCATTTGCGTGGAGGGAGAGTGGAAAACCATTTAGGAAAAACCACCCCCAGTTCACCCGACCGAGATTTGAACCTCGATCTCCCCGTCCTCAGGTCATAAAATAGTTTTAGAATGCGCTTATGTGCATTTGATTACAAAATAAGATCATTAATTTTTGAAACTAATATTTTCTTTAAGTTGTAAAATAATATCTATTTATTTTGGTGGCCAGTTATAACAAGATATAAGTGTGGATACAATCATTTTTTATTTATTATTTCATGTTCTATAATTTCTCTTGTTGCCACCAACACGAAAAAACATAATAGTTATATTGTTAGGTATGTATTTTTCTTTCAATAAGTTACGAAAAGACAATTATACAGCAAACCTTAGGGAAGTATTGTTAAGATCGTTTGATTACATTTTTGTTTGAATTATGAACATAATAACTATTTTCTCATAAGCTAACATTAGTGACTTTCAACCGAGGATTGAAATACATATTTTCTGCTAGCTATCTGCTACCACCACTTATACTACGAATAGACTGTACATTGCATCCACAATGGTGTCCACACAGCCTCTGGTGTCAGTATAGTAGTAAACTAGACCGCCGGGGACGGGGAATTTGAGGCATGAGTTTCAGCCAGGTGCAATGGGGCATAGTTTACACATGTAATTTATCACCATGGTTTTATTCATCGCAGATTCACGCCAGTGTTTGTTAATTTAATCTAATTACTCTATTTTTCCTTAACTCATAAATTAAGCCATTTAATAACTTTTTTTATTAATTACAAAACTAAAATAAACACACACTATCTACATTCTTGTTAAAGAGCTAATATCTTCTTGAACTATATCTACATTCATTACTGTTTCCAGTATGTGTGGCCTGTGTCAGTTTTTTTATTCAAGCGATATATATTAATTACACTCCCGGCTTGCAAGACCTGTTGTAGCTTCACGTGACTTATAATCTAACTTTTAAGACTAAGACAAGTACATAATTCAGTCGTTAATGTGTAAGGGTAAAACCATATTTCATCAATTATACGTTTGTCGCCCATGCAGGAAATCGAACCCGGGATATTTAGTTCAGTAGACAGACACGCTACCGACCAAGCTATAGTGTCGGTGTTTTCTAATACTCATAAACATCTAAAGTCATAGATTTTAGCATAGACTCAAACTCATGATTTAAGTAACGAGAAGGTAGTTAGTATTTATTAGAGACTTAGTTTAAGCACAGCTTCCATATATTGGTTTTATTATTTCAACTAAACATACGTATTTTTTTATTTAGTTTCCTAGCAGTAAGAGACTATAGTAGGGGTATAATACTGATAGTTTTAGTTTTAGTTCTCTTAGCTCCCTTTCATAGTGTGTCAACTATTGTACTCTGACCACGGAAATTGTGTGTTAGCTTTTAGACCTTACAAAGCTTGGATTGTGGCAAGAATGTGTAAGCTAAGACAGGAATTGTAGTTCGCCATATTTGTGCTGACTGATTGGGACGTGATTGAATCAATCTCTCAGGCGTTGACCAATGACTCTGGGCATTGTGCTAAGATGAACGCCTTGTCAGCGAGAAAGTATCAATCACTCTTAGGTAACACTGCTTTAAATATAATGATGTGTTTCATTTTCTGTAACTGCTTTTTCAATAATATCTAAGCTTATACTTACTTTCGATCTACACCTGCAACCTCTTTTTGTCATGTATTAAGGAGGGGAAAGAAAACTACAAAACTTCCTATCTCAAGGTAAAGAGGAAATCTCGCTACTTATTCTCAAATATCTTAAAATTTTCTGTTGTCAATAAATTACTGTATTTTTTAGAGGAGGGTTAAGTAAGTCTAGAGCCCTCTTTCATCAAACCTAGAATCAAAACTCCATAAATATTCTTACAAATTCATTTAAAATGAGACAATGTTGTATTTGCACACATTCATTTATTTTAATAAAACTCAAAATATAGGATTGTCAAGGAAAAAGAGCTCTGTTGGAATCTTTCGACTATTTCGATGAGGAGCATGTCTTGAAATAACGAATCGGATGATTAAATACTATGTTAGAGCTGAGCGTCTGCTTTGTAATTTATCCATTACCAAGGCGGTCTCCTCAAGTACCAGTATGGCGTGGTCATTGCAACTACCTCGTTAACACAAGAAAACACGTGTTTAATATTTACCACAGTTTCTAACCATTCCGGGTAGCAAGCAGTATTAAATTTATTTATTATTTAAATCAATCATATTTGACTCTATTTATTCCATACTTGGATATTTTGTAATGAACTCCATGGCGTGAACCTACAAGCGAGCTATACCGACCGAGCGGCCACCACCATTAGCGGTGATAGTGCCAACATTTGCGGACACAGGGTGTCATGTGGTCACCACAACAAGCCATACGGCCGTCGATCTCAGTTTTACAAACCAGAGATAATCTATTCAAGTAGCTCCTCATTTGTCCTTACTGGGCTGAGTTTGATCCTATTACAGACCTACTGCTTCACAGACAAATTTTGGAAGCACTGGGTTTCGAACCCGGGGCCTCTTTATTTGTAGCCCCTAGACCACAGAGGCGGTCCTCTTTCTATTAAACATGATCTAAAATCAACTACCTATTAAACTCCATAATTAATCTACGACCTTCTTCATTTTTCACGTTCTAAAATATAGGATCAGGCTTTCACCGCTAGATACCCGATATGATCTAGATCAATGGCTCTTAACTGGTGTTCCCCGTAACACTTGTGTTCCGTGAACTGGTTACAAGTGTTCCACCGGTGAAAGATGCCGCATGACAACAGTGCTGAGTGATGTTGGCTTCTATGATTCTAACAACTGAAGACTGCTACGCGCGTTGACTTCTAAAACAATAGAATATCATAATATTTAAATTTACACCTGGACACAGGAATTTATCCCGGGACCTTTGGTTTAGTACGCAAATGCTCCGATCACTGAGCTATCCAGGAATCGTCCCGTGTACAGGATTATTCTTCACTCATATTTTAAGGCAGTGTCTGTGATGGACATGTGGGAATCGTCGGATTCAAACGTGTGATCAATTAAGATCAGATAAGGCTGCCACCCTCGACTCGGTAGTTGGTGTTTGCTGCCAATAGTATTTAGAACTACTGTATGAATGCGCATCTCATGATGGATTAAAGACAAGCTAATATAGCTGATATCTACGATTGTAGTCGTATCTAAATATAGTTTTCTTTAAATTGAAAAATTACACCTGAGCACGGGTGTTCCGCAAATTTTTCTTATAATTATAAGTGTTCCGTGACTTCCAAAAGTTAAGAACCACTGATCTAGATACACGCACCTCACGAGAACGAACCGGAAGTATCTAGTCAACAAGGAAGATATTGGGACCTTCTACTACCCAGGAGGTAGCCAAAGGTTCCAAAAGGTCACACGCAAGCTGGGGTGAGATAGGGGGCCTACTATATCGATATATGAAGTTATTGATATTCATAGCTATTAAATTGTGTGTATGATGGAAAACCTCTTGTCCCTTTTAGATATATTTTGTTATATTTGGAAGAAGGTAAAGGAAGGGTCAATAGAAACATATACAAGTGTACACACACGATGTGGCTTTTAAACTGAAAAGAACACAGTTTACACTTTACATTGTTGCCACTGGGCAAAGAGGTAATGGTTGCCTCTTGAAGAAAATAGATCGTTACCGCCCCCAATCCCTAGGTTTCACTCTGTCAGAACTCATCAGGAGGGAGTGTGAAACACGTAACACAACCTCCTTAAAGATGGGGGGGGGGGGACACTTAAGGAAATTGCTAAAAAAATACAGGAATCTTAGATAAGAACATGAAAAAAGAATACCATTAAGGAAAAACACAAAAAATCGACATTAGATGCGAATATATATCTTTAAGGGAAATCTATTTTCAATTTTTGAGTTATTTTGTTTTATTTGAAAAAAGGTACAGGAAGGGTGGATAGAAACGCATAAAATGAATAAAATATAATATAATACGTCATTGTTTAGTAATGTCTATAGTAAGTAAGATGGGCTTATATAGTTGTCTATTTCATAGACATATCCACACATAACTTCATTTACAAGCTCATGACATCCTAATTTATATCCATCCCATTATAAATAAAAATGGCACGTAAGTGGACCTGTGATTGAGAGAGTACCATGCGTATCTTTGCCATCCAAGAGTAGTCTCGTTACACGCCCGCTATGTATTAACGTCCTATATGAAGGCACACACACAAGCCTCATGCAATTTGGGCCTACCCTGATACAACGTGTCTACCTTCTCTCTCTTGGTGTAGTGACAAGAGTGTGCGAGACCTATTATTCCCTGACATCACCCCCTCCCCTTAGCACTCACCCTCAAACACACTAACAGACAAGTCTATCGTCACTTCAACTAGGCTTGGCTGTCTGCTGTTAATTACTTATTGTCCGTCATACGCTAGTTCCAGATACAACCACCAGGTCCTCTGTTCTCTCTCTAGTAATCAAGGGTGTGAGGAGAGGGGGTTCAACTCCATCATATGGTGTTTAGTTTCACACGTTGTACTCAATTCACCCGGGAGCGCACCTATTATTTTCGGTAACAGGTTTTTGTTAAATAATTAATTTCGTCTACCCTGTGGAGGGGGGAGTATTCACATTATCTGTCATTTTACGACGTTAAGTTAGGGTGAAAGGGAAGGCTATTAAAGGTAAGCATTATAAAGTTTTTATGACAAACCTTTCTTTATAAAAAATAAATAAAATACTGATCTTTTCTACACAATGTAATCTCAAAGGTTCTTGAATATTTATCATGAGCCTTGCAGCATTTGACAATACACTTTATAACTGAATGGAAAAATCACTTACCAAATTACATAGTGCCCAAGATAAATATTCTGAGATACAGTAGAACCTTGATTGTCCATACATTTGTTAATGTGAACGCACCTTAAGTCAAAGAGACCAAAATACATTATTATTATTATTATTATTATTATTATTATTAGCACCGCGTCTTACTACCCGTACGGGTTATACGCACTTACGCTAATGTGTAATGGTAGGGTGATTGCGAGATGAAATGAAGGACCTACAGTTTAACGTGGAATCCGAACCACGGTGGAGGCCTGGCATTCCTCACATTCACAAGATGTCTTGTCAGAGGTGAAGGAAGGGTTTGGTAATCAGATAAATCTTTGCCGGGACTGAGGATTGAACCCCGGCCGCCAGCATATAAGTCTGGCCAAAATACAGATTTATTAAAAGTATAAAACAGGAAGCAATGATATTTAAATTATTGTTTTAGCGAGCAAAGCGCGTGAGACTACTGCGACAATTTTTTTAGTTGGTGACCTGGCGGTCTAGGCGTAAGGTGTCAGACTTCTATGCTGGCGGCCGGGGTTCAATCCTCGGTCCTGGCAAAAATTTATTTGATTTCCAAACCCTTCCTTCACCTTTGACAAGACATCTTGTGAATGTGAGGAATGCCAGGTCTCCACCGTGGTTCTGATTCCACGTTAAACTGTAGGTCCCCCATTTCATCTCACAATCACCCTACCATTGCACATTAGCGTAAGTGCGTATAGCCCGAACGGGTAGTAAGACGCGGTGATAATAATAATAATAATAATAATAATTTTTTTAGTTAGTGATTTTTTTAAAATTATTTAAAATTATTAACAATTATTGATTCAATTTTTTATCAAAATATTACACAGCCTATCTTTTTCCATCTTAATCCTCCACATTGGTAAAAAAAATATATTTAAAAAACTGTACTGTACCTTATTATATTGTATTCTATATGTTTTGTTTATAAAATATAATATGCATTTGCTAATTCTAACGAATTGATAATCCGATCTACCCCTGGTCCCAATTAGTTTGAATTATCAAGTTTCTACTGTAGTTTAAATTACAAAATGTATCTACTAAAGACATATTTTATTTATTTTAGCCAAAAATGTTGTTATAAAAAAACCTGAAAATACCTCAACATAGCTCAAGCTCCCATTCATCCCACCTTAAATATTCTCAAATTCTAACAATAAGGGTGAGTTTCATAATCAGACTTAACACACCTAAAGTGAGGCGCTACAATGAACACAAGACGACAACTACCTTTACCAGAATGCAATAAAACTGGTTCATTCCATTCGAATTATTTAGGTAGGTGTTGTCTTGTATTTAGTATAGCGCCGCACTTGAGGCGTACTAAATCTGACTATCAAACTGGTCATAAGCTTTACAATGACAATTTCAAAATAGATTATGACCCCTTTATAGTCCGTATACACCCGACCCCTTAAAAACTTCATCTCTTTGTCGTTTGTGAAATGGTTTGTATGGCCCTTCGGGGTGGAGGTATGCGTTAAATAAATAATATCCCTTGGCGCAAGAGGAATTTTGGCTTTAATATTTCTTTAAACTTTAATAATACAACAATTATTTCACCCCTAAGTCATACGCTCTCAATAGCCTTTAGTTTTCCGTTATTTCACATGTTCTTCCATAACTTTTAAGTTTCTATTTGGGTTTGTGACGGTTATGATCGATCTTGTGTTAAGGGGCTGCCTCGGTAGGCAAGAAATTTCCGCTCAGACGTCAGATCTCACGTAATATTTAATCAGCGATGCGTTATTTAAAAATATGGCTCAGTCTAAAATAAAGCCGAAAGATTCCAACAGGGCTCTTTTGTCATAACAATCCTATATTTTGGGTCGTATGAATAGAAACAAATCTGTGAAAATGTTGCATGAATTCGTTTTCAACAACTTTTTAGGCATACCTGTGGGGTCATGAAACTACGCTTGATGAAAATTGTGTCTAGGTTTAGCCTTACTCTAACAAATACAGTAATTTATTTATAGACACACAAAAGAGAATTTAAGATATTTAAGAAATAGCAATGAGCTTTCCTCTTTACCTTGGGATAAGATGTTACGTAGTTTTCTTTCCTCTCTTTCTTATTGATATGACAAAAGATGGTTGGAGGGGAAGAGTGAAAGGGAGTATAATCTTATGTAGAATAGAAAAGTAATTACAAGAAACGACACAGATTATTGTATTTTAAGCCGTGTTCCTTGACAGCGATCGATTCTTTTTCGCTGACCGAGGTGGTCGTCTTAAAGTGTCCCTAAACGCTAATAATAACCAACCTCTAGTGACAGAAATTGTAATATTTAATAAAGTGTATGGACCTAAATAGGCACTTTTCCCAAGGATATAATCAGCGTACCGTAAACTTGTAATCCAAGCATTCGCTCACATATCCACAACGCTTTATTTTTTTGTCTGGCGAAACTTACTAGACAATAACAAAAAAATTATAATAACACTTATTTAACGTGATTTAAATCAATGTCGTCATATTTCTAACTAAGACAACGTTTTGAACTGTCAGATTATTTTCCCCTTATGGCGACCCGACTATATAACCTCAGTTTTCCAGTTACCCAACATTCTCCCACGCACAGTAGCGACTGTAACACAAACAGCTGACATCTTCCTGAACGCTCGCATGTGGAAAGCTACCACAAACTGTCGAGCGAGAAATGGAGGTAGTGTCTCCATCGTTTCAATTACAGGTCACATCTCCCCCCCCCTCTAACCGCTATCTCCGGTGAGAAAGTTGCTACCTTAGGGATGAACAAACTCTTCATGGAGGTGTCCGTTTAGTTCCGCTAGTAAGGCCTTCCGGATGATCGAGTGTCCGGCACGATACACTTAAACTTCAAGTTTCGGGTCTCGATTTATCAAACACATACACTGTTTTTTTGGAACATACAATTTGACTAGAAATATAGTTTATAGTTTCTATTCATTAACCTCGAAATAGCGGTGTATTTTTAACTGTGGCAAAATATCAATTTACAGGAGGGTGATCTTTCTGATATTAGAGGTACGTGTTCTACTCTAGACTCTACCAGATTATATTTGTGTTTGTACGTATTTTTATATATTTAGTAAATAATGTATTTTAATATTTTTATGAATGCTAACATTTTACGATTCACTAAACCTGTAAAAGTGTTTTTAGCAAAGCAATCTGTCTGTCAGTTTCTGGGACTAGAGCCGAAACTGTTTTACCGATTGGGCTATAATTTGGTATCAAAGATTTCAAGTTCCCCGAGGAATTTTTGGAATTATATATCTAACCATAAGTTTAAAGGTATCTTACTGAAGGGCAAAAAGAAAAATATCAAGTGGAGTCCTCTTTAACTATTTTGACTACATTTTGTGTTTGGACAATGTTTAACATTAAAATAAAAAGCAACTCTCACTTTCCCATGAGAAATTCTTTGAGGCTACTTTACATAAGCATAAATATAAAATTATGATCAATTTATCTCCGTGACCATTTGAGATACAAAATAACTTATTGTTATAATGTTTTAGTATTTTAATATTAAATATCTTCAATTTGAAATATATTTTTAAACACCCAATAATTTCTTAGCTCTATGCATATATATGTTATTGCAAATTTAAATTGATTGTTATGCTCTTTGGAGAACCGAATTGTTATTCTTTTCTTAATGTTTATGTAACAATGTATATTATTTCATTTAACTTATACGTTTTTTTGAATGCTTCTGCAGCAATCTATATTATTTCATCTCGCAAATCTTAAGTGTTTTTAGAAAATGTTTTCATTTTAAGATAAAAGAGAGAAAGTCTGTGTGGTTCACCGTGCCATTTATTTAATTTTAGATCAACAGTTTTTTAATCAAGGGAGTACAAATATTTTCCTAAGATAAAAATAAAGACCATAAATCGTCTAATTTTAACGCTCTATTGAAGAGTCCATCTCATGGTCAATTAATAATAATTTTAAATACACACTTGGCCCACTCTAGGACCAGAAGGTTTTTTTTCTACATTATTCATCAGGCAAACTGAAATCAGTAAATATTTTTTATTTAACTTTTTCTGCTTAACTTCTTACTCTTTTATTAATTAGTTAGGGTTGAGGAAGGTAGAATTTAAAAGAAGTGTACTTGAATTTTCATAGAAGGAGAGTGGTTTTTAAAGGATAAAACACCTTCACTATTACAGTCCTGGATTCGAACAGCAACTTCCTAATTACTAGTTAATCAGACCAGATTTGGTTGATAGTTTGTTTGTCTGTATGTTCAATAATGAAGGCTTTAAAATAACTATTTCAACGCAATTCTCTGGTCGAATGGCTTAAAGCGTCGTTCTTGTATCCCACCGACGACGGGGAGATCGAGGGTCGAAAACCATTTGGGGTTATTATTGATTGTGTATTTTTATAAGTGACTTTCAAATTCCCCTCAACATAAATTCTGGTACTCTTTCTCTAAATTAAACTTTACTCATTCGTATAAGACTATTGTAATTAGTACATATGTTTATAGCTCTAGCGGGTAGTAAAACGCAATTCTAAGAAAAAAACAAAGAAAAAAACTGCTAGTGTTTCGTTAGTCGACACATTCCTCACTTGGTGTGTCGTATAGGTTAGCATTTCCTTGTGTATAGTTGGTGACCTGGTGGTCTAGGGGTAAGGTGTCAGACTTCTGTGCGGGCGGCCGGGGTTCAATACTCGGTCCCGACACAGATTTATCTGATTACCAAACCCTTCCTTCACCTCTGACAAGACATCTTGTGAATGTGGGGAATGCCAGGCCTCCACCGTGGTTCGGATTCCACGTTAAACTGTAGGTCCTTCATTTCATCTCACAATCACCCTACCATTACACATTAGCGTAAGTGCGTATAACCCGAACGGGTAGTAAGACGCGGTGCTAATAATAATAATAATAATATGTATAGTTACCGTGATATACATGCGCAATATATTGGCGAAGGTATACAAATCAGAAAAGTAAAACAAAACCTATAGTAATTCTTATTTTAAAAATATTTGTAAAAAGTTTATTTTATTTTAAAGGCACTCTTTACTTGAAGGGAAATATTCTATGGGAACGGTAATTTTTATCTTTGAAACCACTTGAACAATAATTATAAAGTTTCTTAGAATCGTTGGTTGTGACCCAATTAAAAAACGACTGCTTGTTTGGGAAGGGGCTATCTATACTTCTCATGGTTTACCTTAATTTCGGAACCTTGATATTTCATGTGAAACGTCGTCAAAAAGAGCTAATTTAGTCTTTAGATTGTTTTAAAAAAAAGAATTTAATACTCAGATTTTGTAATTTTTATACTTTTCACCTGCATTTTAGTGTCAAAATATATATTTTAAATACCAAACCTTTTCCTAAATATTGCAGTATTTATGGATATCTGCAACGTGTCTTAGCACCCCTGTAGACGGCCCCCTTAGTGCAGCAATGTTCCATAATTGAATTTCTTGGTTTACAGTATATTTTGTGTAAAGGTAACTTTTGCCACAAACAACTTGTACAAATGTCAACATAAATACTGACCACGATTGTTTCTGACGGCTCCAAGTGGGTGGCACACGCAATGGTGGTCATACTGGTAAAGTTCTAGACTCGTCTTGTCTAGTATCTAGGTAGCAGAGGGGTGAGGAGATAGGGGTTGAAATGCGGCTTGGATATCGGTACAGTTTTTAATCCGGAACCCTTGGGACCTGACAAATACCGAACCACAAAATTCGATTCCTAAGAAACCTTTATATACCCCTTACGCCTATTCCCAAGGCTTACCATATCACTCTACATACTTATTACTGTGTCATAAAAAGTAAAATAAAACCTAAAACAGGAAATAATACACCCCCTTTCATAACGTGGAAGACATAATAATTAAGGGATAAAATACAGCCAGAATACAAAACAAAACAAAACAAGAATGTAAACAACTTTGGCGTCTTTGCACTGCTAATAGCACCGCCCTAGTGGCAGACCCTCAAACTAATGGCGGCTGATTAAAAACGTGACGGACCTCAGGAGTTGCCGGATTAAAGAATTTCAACTATTACTGATATTCCCCCNAATCCCCCCCCCCCCCCAAATTGTTCCCGACTCTCTCTCAGCGAAAATGCATTTACACTCTCAAAAAATTCTACCCTCCTCGACCTTACCTCATTAGTTTTCTAAGCATCGCGTCTTACTACCCGTTAGGATTATACGCCTATGTACTAATTACACTAATGTGTTAGGGATTAAGAAGGTTTTATTGAGAGGAAATGCACCCGTATTTGCATGGAGGGAGTGTGCATAATAATTTATTGAAAACCACCAAAAGTGCACCCAACCGGGATTGAACTCCAATCTTACCGTATTTAACAGGCTAATATATTGTGAGAGTAGCGTCTTAGGCAATGTGGCCACCAAAGAGTGTTACCATTAGTATTAATATGCTTGTAGCCAGGACGTGTCGTTGGACGTGGAGCAGGAGTAATAATTATTATTACATTATTTTATATCCTAATTTTATTTTTATGAATGGACATTTGGAGCATATTTTTAGAATATACAACTTTTTTTCGGACAACATTGATCACATTTTAATAATTTATTAATGTTAAAATAGCCGAAGTACCCGGCTTTGCCCGGGAAATAAATTTTTAGTTTAGTGATTGCTATTAATGAAATAATCCAAATTTTAAAATCACGGCTTCAATCTGTACACGTTCGTTCAAAGGGGCTAATAATTTTTTCAAATTTTAGACCTCTGCGTGCGGTGGATAGACAATGCTCATGACAGACAAACAAACTCCACGGGGTGGCTCTTATAACTACCTGTAAAATCTAAATATTATACCACATTGAGAAGTTTTTTTTTCATAAGTCTTGAAAATTTCAAAATCTTCCATTTAACCAACCTACACTTAGAAATTTCTAATATTTAAGGTTTATTGGGTCATTTGGAGTAACCCCACTACATTATTTTTTTAATTTTACATTTATATTAAAAGTATAAAGTGGTCAAGCGTAATTGAGCAACAAATATACAGGCAAAATTTCATATATTATTATTATTATTATTATTATTTAAGCCTTGTGAATATCTTCGTTTTTGAGTTATTACTCCTACACACATGCATACAACCAAATACACATCCTATGTTATGTAGGCAAAGTAAATATGATGATTATTATTGGTTCCAATGGTCAGGCTTACCATAGTTTATGAGCTAAGAGCTCTGGACAGGCTAAAGATGGGTGTGTATAACCACATTTTATTTTTCAAAAGGGTTGTAATGTCTAATATAATTACTATAGTAGCCATTAAAAGTTGATTCAATAGAAATACAACACGTATAAGCCGAGAAAAATGCCAAAACAATAGTATTCTGTAGCTGCTATCTTGAAACAAAATGGCGGGTGTAATTTATAATTTAGCCTATTTGTTAACTGTACACCCAATTATATCCATGAGAAGTTTTAGCAGCACAATCCTTTCAATTGTTTGAGCGGGGATGAACGACAAACAAACAAATAAACAAACAAACAAACAAACAAATAAACAAACAAACAAACAAACAGAGAGACTACAATTAATTTTATAAAGTTAGTAAGGTAAAAGCAAAACAACACTGAGGTGAACATCCACTAGTTTCCTAGTTATACAAAGTTTAAGATTTTCATGGTCCCTCACTTTGCGTCCTTCCACGCCAGCAATCACGCAGTTTAATACGTCAGGCTCACAATATGGGTAGTAATAAAAACTAAGGTTTCCCAAAGAACGTTTGATAAATAGAACCAAGTTTCCACTTTCAATGTTTTTTAGATCATTAGCAACCCGAATAGGTAGAGTCCATTCACCACAGGAGTGGTGGTAGTTGCCAGCTAGACAATGATAATGGGTTAAAATAAAAAACTAACTAAACAAATTGTTTGTTGTGTAAGTCAAAAGTGAGAACAAATCAACATTGATGGTCTTGCTGCTCATATGGTTTGGTGAATGGCTAAATGAATGTAGATTTGATAACTTTTGCTAGCTGTCACTCACCAACACTCCTACCGTTGATAGAGTTTAGTCACAATGTCTAATGTGTCAGGCTCACTGTGGATGTAAAAAAAAGAAAAAGAAAGGTGAACATCTTAAATATTTCCTTGAATTATTATTTATATGAAACTATTGTTAATGCATTTTATTGTGGATAGTCCCTCATAGATATATTTTGAAAATTGAAAAATGACACCTGGACACGGGAATCGAACCCGGGACCTTCGGCTTAGTACGCCAATGCTCTTACCACTGAGCTATCCAGGATTCGTCCCGTGCTCATGGTCATTCTTCACTCATAGTTTAAGGCAGAGTCTAAGATGGACGTGCGGAAGTCGTCAGCTTATAAACATGTGATTATCAAAGATCACAGCCATCAGACAACGCAGCCATTATATAATTGTCGAATGGCTGGAAATAGGCCAACTACCGAGTCGCTAATGACTGCGTTGTCTGATGGCTGTGATCTTTGATAATCACATGTTTATAAGCTGACGACTTCCGCACGTCCATCTTAGACTCTGCCTTAAACTATGAGTGAAGAATGACCATGGGCACGGGACGAATCCTGGATAGCTCAGTGGTAAGAGCATTGGCGTACTAGGTCGAAGGTCACGGGTTCGATTCCCGTGTACAGATGTAATTTTTCAATTTTCAGAATATGATTATTATTTAAAGTTTAAATTTTCTTGGTTAACTGAGTTTGAAAATCCACCTCCCAGTAGTCACGCGGTCTAAGGCATAAATCTCGACATAATTGATTTTTAAAATTGAGCTTGAGGTGTACACCTTAGGGTTTCACTAAGTATAACCGAAAAGTGCAACCTTTATATTTTTCTTGGGTTTGTAAATATACAGACAGGAGGTCAATGTGTTTAAGGCATCGATACCTCAATATACGGAATGTTACCAGTTTAAAAGACTAATCTTTGGAGAGTGGTAGTGGATCAAAAATCTAACTATAAATTTCTTTTCGGGATTTGTTGGTTTTTCTTTTCTTTTCACGCAAACAGCAAAAAACAAAATAAAAACAAAATAGGTAAGTATTAAATAAAATATTATATTTATTTTGTTCAAATTGATGGCCTCCATCCCAGACAGATCATTGACAGAACAAGTGGCTGACCGACATTATGAGATTGTTGCTTCTTCGCATGCTTGATTTATCCTTTGTTGTAATTATTGAAGGTCATTGACAGGCACTTTGTACACTCAAGCTGATTGAGAGGTCCCCATACAAGAAAATCTAATGGCTTTAAATTAGGTGACTGCAGAGTCCAAGCCACAGGTTCAGGACGACTGGTCCATCTTTCAGGAAAATTAATATTAAGCCATTGCCGACGACCCCAGCAGAAAAACGTGTTTTTATTTAGTTATTTGCTGTTTGCACGAAAAGGAAGCTAAAACTAACAAATCTTCACAAAACATTTTGAGTTAGTTTTTTATCCACTACCACTTCCCGAAATTTGCCCCTTTAACCCGGGAACACCCTGTACACAGTCAACTCCACTTATAACGAACCAATATGACCTAGATATTTGGTTCACATTCCGAAGGTTACTAAAACCCAAATGTGTTTTCCCTAAACCTCAAGTGAGAGGGTAGGGGCAAACAAAACAAAATATCACAAACATAATACATTTTATTGACATTTATTAATTAACATTTAAGTACTGGTTTATGATTGCTTGCTGAATACGGTTTAAATCAATATTTGCAATGTATCCTTCTCAAAAATCTGCGTTGTTTCCACACTCGATTTCACAAAGTTCTGTACATGCACTCAATACACCTTTATAACTGTTTGAAATCCTCAAACACGTCTTTCACTGTCAAGACACTTTATAACTCTCGTCTTTGTCATCTTCAATCTCTCCTAGCTCGGTGCTGAGCCCACCTTTAACAGCCTCCACGGTGAGGCACTTCCGACATTGAGATTTAATTCGCTATAATTTCATAGTCATTCCAGCTTCGGTGGCCGAATGGTATAAGGTGTCACTCTCGCAATACATTGAACTGCTGATGACGGGGAGATCGGGGTTAGAATACAGGTCGGGTGTACTGAGTGCTGGGGAATGCCGGGCCTCCACCGTGGTTCGGATCCCACGTTAAACTGTAGGTCCTCCATTTCATCTCACAATCACCCTACCATTACATATTATCGTAAGTGCGTATAACCCGAACGGGTAGTAAGACGCGGTGCTAATAATAATAATAATAATAATAATACTGAGTGCTTAAGGGGTTTCTACTCTCCATTCACGCAAATAAGGGTACACTTCCTCTTTATACAATCTCCCTCATTCCTAACACATTAGCATATATTCCAAATGGGTAGTAAGACGTGGTGCATAGGATAACCAAAAAACTTCTTGGTTTATATCAATAAGGTCTTTAATTTTAAAATAATTGTCATTAACGAATTACAGCCGTTTCGTGAGTGACATAGTTCTTTGCTTCAAAAGTCACACATCCAATAGCTAAACCAACAAGCAGCAAGCAGTTCTGAATTGTGGTCATTGCCACACTCCTCCATGCATTGTCGGCAAAAAGAAGCGACAGCGAGGTAACCTGTCTGTCGCTGCTTGCCGCAACCGTGGTATGAAGCTTCCCATTCCATAGTTTCTGTTTCTCTGTGCTACCAAAATAAGAACTCTGGTAGAAAATGTTGCTTCAATTGTTAAGGTCAAACACCAATAAGGGTTTACTTTCAAAGAGTTACAAAGATAAAATAACGTTTTAGTTTATAGGTTCACTAATCCAGAGTTGATGGTTCATAATAAACGAATATATATATACATAAACACACACACACACACACACACACACACACACACACACACTAGTGGTTCGTTGTAGCGATGGCTGCAGATTATTTGAACTAGAATGTATTTTAAACTTTTTATTGGGAAAGGATCTATATAATAAGTCCTCACTCACTTTTAAGTTAAAAGTTTACTCGTCAAAGGCTATCAACTTTTCTTAGCTATTTAGCTTTCGGTGTGTAATTTGAATAAAAACGTATATTTTCCCTCTTCTTGCCCAGACGAGGACACTAAAATGACCCTTCTCCCAGATATCTATTTACTCGTTACACAAACCACTCAATTAACAATTGAGCTGATATTATTTTTAAACAAAGACAAATATTTTATTCACCAATATAGAGCTATATATCAATCATGGTTTCCATGGTGATGTGAACAAAGAATGATTGTACAGATAAACCACTGCCCACACAGAAGAAAAGTATGGAAAGTTCTTTAGTAAAATTGGGTTTTAGTTTTAGGCCACTATTTTTACCGTCATCCTGATTCCCTAATCTTTAAAATGAGTGTTCTTTTGTCAAAATTAGTTCAGTCATTTCTTCGTAATTTTTATTGTTACTGGAAACGGGCTTATCAAATTAACAATATATTATAGAGAGATTGATAAAATGTGATAGTGAAAGTGAGAGTGTAGGAGTTTGAGTGTGTGATTATGTAAGTGTGTGGGCGAATATGAAAATGAGAGTGTAAGTGTGAGAAAGTGAGTGTGAGTGTGAGGTGTGAAAAAGTGAATGCGAGAGATCGAGAATGAGCCCTTGAGAAAGATCGAGCGAGCGATTAATAGTGACAGTAAGTGACCTGGCGATCTAAGGGTAAGGTGTCAGACTTCTGTGCTGGCGACCGGGGTTCAATCCTCGGTCCCGGCACAGATTTATCTGATTACCAAACCCTTCCTTTGCGTAAGTGCGTATAACCCGAACGGGTAGTAAGACGCGGTGCTAATAATAATAATAATACTAATACTAATAATAATAATAATAATAATAATAATAATAATAGTGACAGTATGTGCATGTGTAATAAAGAGAAATACTGGGAGAAGAGAAAAAGAATGTGTGAATGAGAAAGAGATTGTGTGAGAGAAATTGAAGAGAGATTATGTGAGAAAGAGAATATGTTTGGGATGATGCGGGACAAATTGTGTGATAGAGTGTGTGTGGGGAATAAAGAGAGAGTATAAAATTTTCCGTGAGATATTGTGCGATAAAATGAGAAAATGTGAGGGCATGTGAGAGAGCGTTTGAGAAATTAAGTTAGAGGGATGGATATTAGTTTAGAGAGAGAAAATTAGATTGCGAGAGACTTAGAAAGAAAGTTTAAGAGAGAGAGTGTTTGAGTGAAAGAGTTAAAGAGAAAAATTGAGAGAGCGAGTTTGAGAGAGTAAGAGTCGGTTTGAAAATAAGAGTGGGTTTGAGAGATAATGAGTTTGAAATATATAAAATTTGAGATCAAGATAGTGAGAGTGAGAGTGAGAGATCGAGATTGAGAGAACGTTTGAGACAGTGAGATTGAGAGAGGGTTTGAGATAGTGAGATTGAGAAAGAGAACGCTTGAGGTAGAAGGAATATGAGATATAAGGAGTTTGAAGCGTTTAAGAGTGAGCTCCTTTGGGAGAGAGCGTTTGAGAGAGAGGAAGATCGTTTTAGAGAGTGTGAGTGAGCGTTTGAGAAATAAGAGAGCGTTCGAGAGAAAAGAGAGTGGTTGAGAGAGATCGTTTTAGACATAGCTAAAGAGAGAGAGAGAGTATAATAAAGATAATAATAAATTGTGTGATTAAGAGTGTATGTGAGGGTAAAGAGTGTGTGAGAGAGAATGAGAAAAGAATATATTATAGAAGGTGCTTTATAGAGTGAGTGTGTGTGTGTGTGTGTGTGATTGGGGGGGAAGAGGGGGTAGGGGGAGAATGTGAGAGAATCTGATAGAAAGCGAGAGTCTGATTGAGAGAGAGAGAGAATGTGAAAATATAGATTTGGTATTCAAATATTACGGTACTTTGAAATATAATTCCCTCAAAATTAATTATCAACATGGAAATTTAACTGAAATTATTGTATTTGTAAGAATGTGAAAAGATATATGGGGTACACAAACATTAATTTTAAATATCATAACCTCAAAATTAAGTGGTAAAATTAAAACATAGCTTAACTTATGTATTTGTATTATGTTACTATTTGCTAAAATGAACATCAAAACCCATTATTTAAAAAAAAATGAACACAAATCTCATACTTAGATACAAGGCCGTAGCCAGCCAATAATTTCAGGGGGCGTTTGGTGAGCACATCCCCCAATTGCCGGAAGCTAGAGAAAATTATAAATGGCAAACAGTTCTAGAAGCTATTTGAAGAGTTTCTTTATGGCAACATTATCCCCTAACTGCCGAAGGCTAAAAAAAATTCTAAATATTAATCACCTCTAGAAGCTCTCTGAAGTGCTTTTTATGTTACCAAAGCCCCCAAACTTGTACTTGTATCTTAATTTTGATACTGTTTGAACCATAAAAAAAGCCATATATATTTTGTTCATAAAATTTCGGGGGGTGTTTGAACCCCCAAAACCCCCCTGACTACGGCCTTGCTTATATAGTTAAAATGGCTATTTTTTTAACATTATTCAAGATCATTTTATCCGTTTTGTGTTTATATTACATACAAAAACATATTTAAACTCCATTTTAACACGCGTGAAACAAAACGTAGACAATATTTTCAATAATTTAACAACTTAACGTATGCTCAATATTATTGATTTAAATGCGAATTAACAACAGCAATATTCCAATAAAAAATAAATTATTCCCCAGTTTAGGAATCTCAATTTAGATGTGTTATGATCAGTATACAAAGATAAATATCCATCCAAAGGGAAAATTGTGATGTGTTCGGACCAACAAATAAATATTGAGTTATTATTTCTTATCCAAAGAGATATATTTTATTTAAAGATTTACAGCCATGCAACAAACAGCGGTTTCCATGGTGATTAAAGAATTAAAAACTGGCAATTCTCTGTGAAAATCGGGTTTTAGTGGAAAACTACTATTTTTCCCCGACATCCTGAACTACTAACCATTAAAATGAGTGGTCGTGTGTCAAGATCTGTTCAGTCAGTTCCTCGTAATTTCTATTAACGGAAACGGGCTTATCAATTTATATGTATGATATATATTGAAATTTGTTTATGGTGATCGGGACAAAGTATTTGAGTTAATTGTAGCTCTATCTTCACTACAAACTAGCCCAATAAATCCGAGTTGAGCAATGCTTAAAGGTTATAATAGTAAAATAAAATAACCGAGAGGGGAAGTCCGCCTTTAGGTTTCTTTGAGCACGTAGGCGTATTCCATGTTTTAGCCTGCTATTTCCGTTTGTTTAGGAGATATTCATAACAGTAGTCAAAAAGTCTTAGATGTAAGGTTACACACACACACACACACACACACACACACACACACATACATACATACATACATACATATATATATATATATATATATATATATATATATATATTTAAGTTAAAAAGTGACTGTGTCACATTCTCAAGTCTAACCGAGTACATATGCTAAGCTATTTCTTTTCTGTTTTCTGGCTGTGGAGTTATCCACATATCTCATCAGTCATCACGTAAATTAGGGCTAAACATTAACAAAATAATGCTATGGTAAAGACAATAACTCCGAGATACACTTCAAAACATTCCCTCAATCTCATAAATATATTCCAAGTAAAAGTTTTTTTCTTGGTTTTTAGTGTCAATGATTCAGTGGCCTATCGGTCTAGTGTTTCAAGCTTACAAAACTAAAATTATGAAGTCAAGAAGTGCTCAATATCACAATTATAGGTTATATATTTTGAGAGTGTAAAGAATTAGATTTTTAAATTTTGAAGTAACCCGCCTCGGTGGCGTAGTTGGCTAACGCGCTTGTCGTGTTGAGCTCGACCTCTGAGGACGGGGAGATCGAGGTTCGAGTCTCGGTTGGGTGAACTGGGGGCGGTTTTTCCTAAATGGTTTTCCACTCTCCCTCACGCAAATGCGGGTTCACTTCCTCTAATTCAACCTTCCCAATTCCTAATTCATTAGCGTAATTAGTACTTAAAGCGTATAACACGAACGGGTAGTAAGACGCGGTGCTAAATATTAATAATATATATTATTATTATTATTAATTTTGAAGTAGCACGTACTGGCAGCTAGGCGGTCCAAGGCGTTAGAGCATTAATATAGGTGAAGGTATTTTTTTTTAACAAAACATGCCAGAGCTGCACTTATTCAGCCATCCCTAAGTTTATTTGAAAAGTTTCTTAGTCTTGAAGTTACAATGTTACTGTTATTATTATTATTATTATTAGCACCGCGTCTTACTACCCGTCCGGGTTATACGCACTTACGCTAATGTGTAATGGTAGGGTGATTGTGAGATGAAATGGAGGACCTACAGTTTAACGTGGAATCCGAACCACGGTGGAGGCCTGGCATTCCCCACATTCACAAGATGTCTTGTCAGAGGTGAAGGAGGGGTTTGGTAATCAGATACATCTGTTCCGGGACCGAGGATTGAACACCGGCCGCCAGCACAGAAATCTGACACTTTACCCCTAGACCACCAGGTCTCCTACTACAATGTTACTACACCAATGTACTGTATATATAATTTTAATTTATTATTTCATTGTCTTCTCTAGTATTTATGCTGCCTTTAAATGGATGAATACTCTTATTAGTCTGAATATTTATCTAGGTGAATGAAAGATCACATAAAATTGTTGAAAGCTACCTATAATAAAGTTTTATTTGTTTAAGTAACATTATTTGACTATTAATGTGAATACAAAGCGATCAACACAAACTATTATTTCTTTTTAGATTTAAAATTGAAATGTAGACTATGTTCTAATTCCTCTTTGGATTGGATTTGGTGATCAAGTAAGGAAAAACTAATGAATAATTAATTATAAATTTAATAATATAATACGATTGATCACATGGTTTAAGACACAACATTAAAAAAAAATCAATCGTATTGCCTTTCAATAGAGAACATATAGTTAAACGGATGTCAAAGTTATATCCAGGCGAGATTTCAGCACAGTTGGTACAGTGGTTTGGGCAGATTGAGCAACAAACAAACAAACAGACCAACACACAAACACACAAACCAGATTTAGTTTTTATATATTAGTAGGATTTCATAGGTATTGATGATATAAGTCACCACCCTTCTACACCCATGGTTCTATTTGTCAGGATGGAATTTTTGGGATGGACTAAAGGGTGTCGACAGTGAGATTTATTTATTTAAGAAGTTTAATTAATGAATCAGAGTACAGCGTGATGCTGATTTGTTATATATGGACTTTAAATGTTGATGACAGAAGATTGCTAAAGGTGGCCACACTCGCCATTGCTCCGACAGTCCCTACGCTATATCTAGACTGGTTTTAGAGTTTCTGTCTATAGTCTTAGATGGGTCAAAGTATAGTACTGAGCCGTACTGCTCGGCCCCTTATGTTCACTTGGGAATTCCTTGTTTTGCTCTCCTCTGGTCACCCAGCCTCTACGCAGGTCTCGCTTGTCACATCCTGAATGTTATCTAGGACTTTATTCTTCAGCAAGGCAGTGGTAGTCTGTTGGGTACTAGGAAGGACTCTTGTCAATATCGTACCCCCTAATACTCTTTATTCTTCAGCAAGGCAGTGGTAGTCTGTTGGGTACTAGGAAGGACTCTTGTCAATATAGTACCCCCTAATACTCTTTATTTACTCTAAAACTCAAATATTATATACTATCTTTTCGGGTCCCTTTCCCTCTTCCTTATGTTGAGTCAACTTGCAACTCTGTGTTGACACCTAGTGTAAAATCTTAGCTGATATTAACTCCAGGAGACTATTTATAATTGTGCTCAGTCAGCACACGATGTTTGTTACATTTCTTCACACATGACACTTCTTTTAATTTATAATAAAATAATGCAAGTTGTTTACATGTCTATCAAAAGTGACAACTGCAGATCACATGGCTTGAAGTATATACGTGTAAGTCGATCAAGTAATATTTCTTATCTATCAGATTTGGCAATTCTTAAAAAAAAAAACAAAAAAAAAACGGGTATACAAATGGGCGTGTAAACGTCACGTCCTTATTCTGGGAAACACACCTAATTTCACATTATAAAACAACAAACAAGTTTAAGTCGTGCTGTTCTCAATAACTAACAACATTCCGGGGCTGTTTGTCTCCTTTCTAAATTAATTTGACGTATTCATCACAAGTATCACTCTGAATAGAACGTCCCAATCTAAGTTTAAAAACACTTTTAATATGCTTGAGTAATTTTTAAGTAATCTGAAACTCAGTGAACTATGTTAAAATACTTATTCTTTAATATCAAATTTTAAGACATGTCCACATGATTTCATGTTTATTTATCAAATTCTAATGATATTTTTTCGGAAAATTTGATATTGTGTAGGACTATATTTAAAAAAAAAATCACACAAATGATCACGCGCCTAAAGACACCAATCTCATCTTTTTAGAACCAGGAAGAGGAGGGTTCAAATCGCGGCATTGTGTATTGAAGTGATATTTTATCATAAATTAAATAATACTCCATCCACCAAAATGCGGGCACACTTCCAAACCAATTTACAATTCTGATCACTTTGCCATTAGTGTAAATAGCCGTATAGATATTAAAGCGCAGAACACGATTCTAAAATTAAAATAAACTCTTTATTAATTTCTCAAATATGACTTCTTAACACCTTAAACTCTAAAATAATTAAACTTCGTTCATTTAGGTGAAATCTTATAAGTATAATAATAATAATTATTATTATTATTATTAGCACTGCGTCTTACTTCGCATTCGGGTTATACGCACTTAACGCTAATGTGTAATGGTAGGGTGATTGTGAGATGAAATGGAGGACCTACAGTTTAACGTGGAATTCGAACCACGGTGGAGGCCTGGCATTCCCCACATTCACAAGATGTATTGTCAGAGGTGAAGGAAGGGTTTGGCAATCAGATAAATCTGTGCCGGGACCG